>JBBPRA010000963.1:0-10574 GCA_038092775.1 Boletus rubescentipes
TTGTTGCCTTGTTGGGATAGGGTGTGGTAGTGGTCGTGTCGTCTTTCAGCGCCGATCTATCCCAACAAGACGTCCGCAGCTACATCATCCCTTAGCCACGTCACGTCACGTAAATCGAGCCACGTACATGTTCGATGGCCTGCTGGGTGGACAAGATGTTCATATGGTCCGGTACGAACCCGCCGTTCTGATCATTTCCGCAGAAAAAAACGCTTGAGTTGGACAGCTCGAATTAAAGCGATAAAAACGCACCAGCGCAAGCTCGTCGAGGTCGCGGAACGCGTGCCGCATGTCTAGGGGCAACTGTGTGGGCAGAATCAGCACGTGAATCGTAGGCGAGAACGGCTTCGAGGCAGCGACCAGCGATGCCATCGCCTAGTCGATCGGGTCAGTAAAAAAAGGTGTCTCTTAATGCATGACGAGAGTCGTACCATCGTAGTGTGAATGCCGAGCGTGATATCCGATCGTTTCGCCCGGGCATCTTTCCCCACCAACACGAAAAACTCCCAAAAGCAATCAATGATGTACACCGAGTCTTGCTGCACGGTCTCTGCAAACACGGTCGGGACGGGACGGATCTAAGGAGTATTATGTGGTGTTCGGAACGTCGTGACGCGAAACGCTCACTGGAGCCTTCGGGTGCGCGACATCCACCAGCCAACAGCGAGGCTCGGATGGCACAACGCTGCGCCTCCACCGCCAATAATCAGCCTTGGCATACGATTCAGAATCACCGACAACCATCCAGAACATTTCATCATCTTCATCGTTCTCGCCCTCCACAAGTTCCTTCACCGACGTCCCCTTTGCGGCCATATCCTGAGCATACTGCAGCGCCGCAGCCCGTTCCGCTGCCACAGAACCACACCCATGCCATACATAAATGTTATCCAAGATGGAGATACAATAACTGTATCCGGAACATAGGTTCCTGATGTTCTGTGGGGAGATGTTATCGAGATGTCAACGTACAGTGCATAGAAGACGCACCAAATCAATCTCGTCAATCAAGATGTGACCCTCGCTTGATCTCACGACATGCATCGCCGTATTCTCAGAGGACCAATGCGCCCGGGTGCCCTGGACGACCAGTCAAGCCTACGATGCGCTCGAGCCCATGCCACCTTACCTGGCGAATCGCAAGTTGCCCACCAAGAACGTGAACCAATTCCGCAGGCTCGCGCTGCTGATCAACCACGTCCTACACGCTCATGTTCAGTCATCGCAAGCACGACCAACGAAAAAAAAAGACACCCACCGCCAAAGTCCCATACCGTCTCGCGAGCTCGCCCACCTTCCTCTCCTCCCTCTCTCCAAAGTGACACTTGCGTCCCTTCCAACACCACACCTTGGTCACGACGAGTCCGCTCTCACGGGACTTTGCACGGTGCACGATGACAAGGACCTCGCCGTCGTAAAACACGTTGGTGTCACGTTGGACGGGAATCGCGTTCGTGTGTACGACGGACATGACCTCCACCGAGACCGTGCGTAGGTCCGCATTCGGCACGAACGCGGCCGGCCTCGACGTCTGTAACAGCGCCGCCACGTCCAGCGTGGGCAACGGTACATCGACATGCTCTATTCCCTCACGTTAGCTCGACACACAACACCACAGGGCCAATCCCTCACCAATGTGCACTTTCGAGGACTCGGATGGAGGCGGGGGTGCCGATTCGGCGCGTATACTGCCCAAAGGGCTCTCGCCGACGACTTGACCGCCCAACACCACGTTTTGCCCTGCGTTCCGCGAGAGGGTGTGCGCGGGAGTCGCTGCAGGCGTCCGCTCCTCTACCAACGGCGGCATCGCGATCGCCGAGTACCGCTCATAGCTCGACTTGCGTTTCTCCGTGGTTGGACCGCCAAGACCAGTACTCGGGACCTGCCGGGCAGGCATAGAAGTGGGTGCCGGTGCCGGGGCAGACACGCTCGTGTTCTCCTTCTCCTCCTTTTCCTTTTCCTTTTCCTGCTGTTGCGCAGCATCACTCAACGCCTGCGCAACCTCCATCACCAACGCTCTATTCCCCGTGCTCGGGATCCGTGTATGACGCGTCGGCGAAGGCGGCACGCCCGCGCGTTCCTTATCCCTTGACACCGACTTTTCGTCCGCGATCACAGCAGGGTTGACAAGACCAGGAAGGGCCCGGCGTCCGACCATACCAGCAGTACCAGCCGGCTTGGCGCATGCACCAGGCTTATTCGCCGAGGACGACGTGGCCTTGATCCCAATCAACGTCGGCTCCGTCCAGCGGTCCGTGATCCTCCCCGTACTCCCCGGCGGACTCGTCTTCACCGGAAGCTCCGCTCCAGCCTGGGCGTTCTCCGGGCCGGAGGAGGCGGGAGCGCCCGACATGTCTGGCGGACTTGGAGCGGGACCTGTAGACGACAAATCGGGTGACTGGCTCGCCCCTTTGAATTCGGTGCCTGTGGCAGAAAGGTGGCCAGAGGGTGCTGCCACGACAAGTCCATCCCCAAGTACGCCTTCTTCGAACCTTGCTTTACGTGGCTTCTTCGCCCTATCCTTTGTAGGCTATTCGTAGGGGGTAGGACCAAGACAAATCGACCAGTAAGGGAAAACATGCCATTAAAACGACGAAGGCAGCAGTACACCATTAATCGACGTGAGGTATATGCACCCAACCAAACCCAAGAAAAAAAATGCAATGAAGGGCATCCATCAACCATCGATTTAGCGCGAGTGTCACCAAAGAGGACGCACATGACTCAGTGGTTTGCCAGGCGACGAGGGCAGTGGTGATGCGGATACCCTCGGCGTCTTGAAGGCCTTGCCCGGGAGCGCATTGGTCCCAACTACAGCCCCGTGATGTATATCGCCTCCACCCGTCCCCGTCCCCGTCCCCGTCCCCGTCCCCGTCGCTCCTACCCCTCCCTCTGATGCTTTGACACCCAATTCATCGACGTCGGGTATAACAGGGTCGTCCCCAGTCTTGGTAGGCTTGATGTAGGATATCATCGTACTAGACGATCCAAGCTTCTCTTCCACGTCTTGCAACCCATCTGATTTCTTGAGTGGGGTCTTGGGCATCGCCGGGAGGGACACTGCGCTCCGCACAGATCGTCCCGTATCATGTGTCTTGACCACCGTAATGTCTTGACCCTGACCCGCCCCCGACTTGACGCTCGCATGCGCCGTGTGTGCTCGCGTTGGAGTCGCGCTTTTGGCAGCCGGAAGTGGGGACGAGGGGGTACTGCCACCATTGGCATTCATCACAGGATTCCACCGATCAAGCACCGAACCCCGTCGGGTACCCTTTTCACGCGCCTCATTACCGCCATGACTAGGTGGAGGCGGCGTAGAAGGGAATCCATGTTTTGGAGTGGGGGATGGGCTTCCTTGAGGGTCACCCCTGATTCTATCGCTCGCTTGGACGATGCTCTGAACGAAGCCACGACCCTGCAGTCTGCTAATACTTGGTGTAGGGTCTTTCATGGAAGAGTTGGGTGGGCGCAGGAATCCGGGGGACGCACCACGCTGAGGCTGTGGTGCGTACGTACCGCGAACAGGCGATGGCGGCCCAGGGGATCTCGGGGGGACAGATGGCGTCGAGGGTAAGTGGGGAGATGACTGGTGCCGCGGTGTCTGCCATGGAAGTGTCCCGGGGAAACTCGCGCGTGTGGGGCTGGATTGGATGGGAGTCTTTGCTCGGGTAGTATCTGTACCTGGTGTTTTGGCACGTGGTTCATCGACAAAGGATCTTGTGGGGAAATCTGTAGAGGGCGTCTTTGAGCGGGCCTCAACGATGATGGGTGCCGTCTTTGGTCGGGGGTCAACTATGGGTGTCTTGGGACGCACTTCCGAAACGGTGGGCGTCTTTGGACGGATATCTGCAGCGGAAGGGGTCTTGGGACGCGTCTCTGGGATTGGGCTCTTGGCTGGAGAAACAGCCCTCCCTCCGAGATTCTGAGAGAGTGGGCGCGAAGGAAATGAAGGCGTGGGTGCAACTTTGAGCTCTGAAATGCTACCATGGGGGGTACTTTGACGACGCTCACGAATCCCATGCGAAGATACTTTGGGGGACGATGACTGACTAGGGGTGTGCTCCTCGATCTTCTCGACATACCTGCGAGCAACGTTTGACGTGCTCAATGTGCGTGCACGGGAAGGTTCAGATGAGACTGTCTGTGGGACAGGTGGTGCGGGTTGCGACGCAGGGGGTTGCGGCACCGAAGTCGGTGCCGAGGGCAACGGCGGAACAGCGCCAGCCTCACGTCCGACCATGCCTGGCATCGCAATACCCCCACGACCGAATATCGGGTGCACCGGACCATGATCCCCACGCCCATCGTATGCGACGCTCGCATCCAACTGCGGCTCGTGCCGTTTGAGCCGAGGACCAGATGCATTCCCTCCCATGAAAGCCGCAAGCGATATCGGCGCCGACTTTGTCCCCGTCGACGTCTGTTTTAACGCCGATTTTGGCAGCGCAACAGCCGGTGTGGACGACCTGTCCAAAGACGTCCCCAGATCCGCCTCTCCACTCCCCGGGGCTCCTTCCTGGACCTTCGCTAGAGTGCATACCGTGAATACGTGTGCGTTTCCCTCGGTGGTAGGGTAGATCACCTACACAAATCGATGCCATGCATGCCCATACCGAAATCGCCACTTTGGCCTGTTCTGCTCCGCCGCATTCTTGCGAGTCTGGCGCGCATGATCTCCTCTTCTAGGCGACGTTGTTCTGCTTCGTCGTCTGCGTCGACTTGGCGTTGCATCGCCTTTATTTTGTTTGTCCATTCTGTAAGCCCAGTATCTGCTGCAGAGGTGGCGTGGGTTGGGGCGGGGGGAAGATCAAAACGAGGAGTACGCGGTGTGGACGTGGTCGACATCGCTGAGGGAAAGAACCCTGGCTAGAGGGAGATGTGATGAAAGGTACTTTGACGAGGGAATACGCTCAAAGTAGCCTTCAGAGCGATGTGGAGTGCTGACGTAAAAGCGCCATTTGATCACGATGCTTCTGCGCAAGTACGACGAAAAACCAGACAAAGTCCGCGTTATAAGTACGTCCATTAGTACGAACAAAGTTCAGTTGACAAATGTAATATGCACTATCGGTAAGGCGTAACTAACGTCCTCGTATTTCAAGCTTCACCAAGTAGCTTAAGCAAGCATGGCGAAAGCAGAGGAAACAGCAATCAGCATGGCCACACCAACATTGAGGCTGCTGACGGAAAGAGAGGCAGCACCACCCGTCGAGCTTGTTGTGGAGTTGGTGGCAGTCTCTTGGATGGTGGAAGGCATTTGCCCATCTATTCCAACCCATGAGTTTATTCTCGTAGAAAAATAATAATTACGCACTGGTGAAAGAAGAACCACACTCGGACTGAACGGAAGATCCATTCGATAAAAGTGATGGGAAGTTCTGAGACACAACGGTGTATGCAGCTTTTGAGCAGTTGGAGCAAGTCACATTTTGGGGGATGGCGATGTTCGCTCCAGAGATGGTCTGTGTGATCAAGCCAAGAATGTTGTTGATCGATAGAGTGGTGGTCGCCGATTGGACGTCATTAAGCAGTTCAGTCACACAAAGCGAGTTTGCCGATGTGCTGTGCAATAACGTTGAGTGAATGGCGACAAGCGGGCTAAAAGGGAAACTTACTCTTTCAAGCATGCGACTTGTCGAACGGTGGGATAGGCAGCTTGAACGGTCGTTACGAGCGAAGAAGGGTCAGTGGTCCCAAAACCAAGGCTGGAAAGGTCGTTGGCACAGCCGGTTGTGATGTTGGTGACGACGGCCTGGAGGGTCGCGTTGCTGCATGGGCCCAGGCTACAGAGGCCGGTCAACCAAGTGTTGACCGTGGGGACGACAGAGGTGGTGTTTGAAAGAACAAGAGGTGCGAGGAGAGAAAGGTCAAGACAAGTAGCCTCGGGAGACGATGCGACGTTGACGAGGGCCGAAGAGCATTGACTCGAGATGCTATTAGAGGAAATGTCAACTGGAGGGCGTGCCAGGATGGTTAATGAGACTTACGACTGAGCAACGGCGAGACCAGCGCCGGCAATGAGAAGAGCACGTCTGAAGAACATGGCGGATGAAGGTAATTAAAAGGGATTTTAAAAGGTTAGGAACAAGAGAGAGGACTGCGCAGTTCTGGTCTTGTCCCCACATTTATAATCTCTCATATAGCGCCGGCGGCAGTGACCGGATGTGACCCCTAGCACAGCAACATTGTTTGATGCGGCGTTGGATTTGATCATCAATTATTATCTGTGTCCACTGCCTAATCATGCCACTCACCAGTACCATTCTCACTGTTTTACCGACGGGTAAGTCTGTACCAAGAACAATTAAGGTGAGTCGCATTCTTCACGCTGCCGCTGTGTCACTGTTGGAGAACAAAGTTACCTCTTGCCAATTGCGGTAGCTTGGTCAGCGGAGCCCGCAGTGGTGTGGGTGTGAGATATCAGTCCGGTGAACAACTTGAATTACTCCACCTCCTCAATGATCGGGCACTGATACCGGGTCCCCAGATTATCGATTAGGACCGAACGAACCTTCAAATCCGCAAGCGTAGCCGAGGAGGGAGGAGGGGATACCACTTTCAGGACCTTTAGTAAATGGTGCTGTCAGACACTTTTTTTGGGATCGCGTAGACACTCATCAGTCAATGAAAAGGGCTGTTTCGTTGCGAAAGAGTTGCCAAGTGCCGTTCATTTATGCCTCTGGCAGCGAGGGCCCGTGTGGTCGCGGAATGCAGCTCGGAACTTGGTCGCTTACGGACAATGACAGATCCCGATTCGGATAGATGTCTCTTTGGCTATTGTGCACTCGTCACCATAAAGTCGACCATGGATCCGTTCTCGTCTCCATCTCTCCGTTATGCTCCTCTATTTCTTCTTTCTCCTCTCCTTCTCTTACACGCTCCTTGCCTCGCCGCTTCCGCGAAGCTGCAAACACATTCCTTCAAGTTCATCCTCCACATCCGCCTCCATCACTAGCTCAACTGCATCATCAATTCCTCTCCCTACGACCACCCGTAACTCGACAGCACCGTCAACGTCTGTCCCTACAACCACGAGTAACTCGATCGCACCATCTCCCACACCAAGCTCTGGTGCTCTCTCTGCTTCCTCGGGATGCTTTCCGTCGCTGGATTTTCAAATGCCATCCAATGTCCCCGATTCACTCGACAACTGGTGGTGTTCCATGGACACCGAGTACGCGTTCATGGGTTTCAGTTACGAGGTTACCGCATGTCTGTCTTCCTCGTCTTGCCCTTTCTTCCGCAAATTGACGTGACTTTAGGCCAGAGCCCAAGCCAGCTCAATGCCGAATTCGCGGATATCAGAAAGAACTTCAATGGTCGCTATGTCCGTCTGTATGGCGCGTGCGACAATGATGGTTTCTAGTGCGTGGACACTCGCTGGCAGATGTCATCCTTTTCTAACTTGATCTCTAGCGATGATATCGTAGATGCTGCATGGAACAACGGCCTTGGAGTTCATGCACTCATTTGGGTATGTTTCGTGTTTTCTCTTCTTTCCCTCGCTCACACACTCTGCAGTTTGGTTTCGATGGTGGCAACGAGTGGGAGACGCGTCGTGATTCGCTCATCAACACGCTCACTACCAATCCAAAAGCCAAGTTCGTCACCCGTGGCGTACAGTTTGGCTCCGAGCCTTTGTACGACAACGTCCTTCCCCACTTTGAACTCGCTTCCCAAGTCACCTCGGCCAAGGCGCAACTCGCAGGCGTACAAATACCCGTCACCGTTTCAGAGCTCGCTTACGGTTATCAGGAGCGCGGTGGCGCTCAAGACGTTCTCGATTCTATTGATTACATTAATATCCACATGCTCCCTTTCTTCTCGACACTCGCGACCACTGGCGCACTTGCTTGGCCGCTCGTCGAGACGGACATGAATTGGTTTATCCAGCATGGTAACGGAAAAAAGATGTACTTTGACGAGGTGCGTCTTTCAGCACATCTCCGTTGTTTCCTTTCCTGATTGCTCGTCTTAGAACGGCTGGCCCTCCGTCACATCTCAAGGCGTTCAACCCAACAGCCTGGCTGCAATCGCCAGTGTCGGTAGCGAGCAAGTACGTTACCTCCGTCTGATTGCCTTGACCGAGCTGACGGGGTGTTTGTAGCAATATTACCAGTTGCTTGATGACCACTGTACAGATCTCAAGAACGCCGCTGGCGGTGGCATTGGGTGGTTTGCACACATCTACTCTGACAGCCAAGAGCCCGGGTATGGGATCTACGGCGACAATGGCGCGAAAAAGTTTAACTTCCAGCCCCGCACGTCATGCTAGGCCAGCTTGCAGCGGCTATCGTTTCGGCTATTGAGATGTTCCAGGAGAATATCCCTTTTCGTTTTCTGTTTATACCTTGACATAGCTCTCACTCACATTCATTTGATCAACTGTATCCCTAGACATTTGCACGCCAATGTATCATTACATTCAATAATGGATCTTACATGTACATACAAGGATCTATGGATATGTAACAAAAAGAGGAACCAACGTTGAGAAATTACCTTTGCGGTACAATACACTAGGTTGGCACTATGAATGATCTAGCAGACGATTATATGCTCTACGAATTGCACCCCTAACCATACCATTTGTCGCCAATCTTGGTCTTGGCAGGGGGGCGCTGGGGAATCTTGGACTCGGTGATGTTCCAGACTTCTATGGCGCGCTGGGTAACACATGAGTTCAGTCCGGGGAGATAGACAGATCGAAGGGTCATACCTTCCATGTAGCCATGTCAAATTCCATGACAATCTGCCGAGCATGAACGCCTGCAGCTCTATCTTCTATGGTGGGCTGTTCGCAACGCACTAGCAATACTCTCACAACACAGTCGGGCGGGACAGGGGTGTTTCACGTACTGACGATAGGTTCACCATCCTCGTTGATCTCGAATGCACATTCTCCGTCACGGATGACAAACGACAGATAAAAGAGGTTTTCCACAGACTGTGCAAAATCGTTTGGGTTGACGATGAATTTGAACAAATTGATGGGGCCAGTGGTTTCAAGAATATCTTTGATCTAGGGTTGTTGTTAGTTCTGCGGCTTCAAACGGGGGGTTCGACGCACTTTGAGGACATTCTTGGTGGTTTCGTTGTCGGACCTCTTGATGTCTTCTTCTTTTATTTCTTGGGGTCTGCGTTCTTCTTCTTGGACTTTTTGCTCTTTCTGGCGCTTAACTGGGCCACGTTTCTTCTGTTCGAGCGCGAGAGGGCCCAACCTGGAAGCCGATCAGTACATAGAGGGGCGAACACGGAGTAAGGCGGGTACATGAAGCCAGTGACAGGGACCCGTCTGCTTTTCGCCAGAGCCTTTCGACCAATCTTGTCCAAATCTAGGGCGCCTTCCTCGACCACCTCCATCTCGTCCCCGTCGTCATCTTCAAATCGCTGTCTACCACCCATAAACGTGACGAGTTTCGACACAAAGTCGTCCATGTCGAATGCGGCCGAGCCGAGTTTCATAGCGCGCGCCTTTTGTGCACTGATACTCGAGACATTTCGAAGGACGGTCGAGTCGAGGGTCGCTTCGGTCGGGTTCTTGACTGTACGAGAGGGTTAAGAGGGGATGACGGCATCATCACGGTGCACACCTTTGGAAAAGAGTGCATCGGCTTCTGCGACCTGACCCGCGAGATCGGCCGCGTCGTGGTCCTGCGGTCGCACATGTTCTGCATCGTGTGGGTTGGCGTCGTCGTCGCGTTAAAGAAGGTAATGTGACGCACCGCCAGTCTTTTTTTCGAGCAGACGGTATTTCTTGCGAATGTCGCGTTTCTCTGCGGCATCCTGGTCTGGATCGTACGCTGGGCTGTCCGCGTCCATTGCTGTCGAGAGCAAGGCGCGCCGTCACGTGCTACATTGGCGCGACGCGTTTTCGTCCAAACGACGACAAACACGCGTCTAAAGGGTCTTTTGTACGACGACCACGGCGCCAAAAAAACCGGAACTAACGTCCTTGCAGGTTCACTTGAATCCATGTCAGCACACGCGATAGACGTAAGTACACCCCACAGCACCCCGTCGTTGCGCTCATAGGTGTCTCTGCAGTACAGCAGAAGCTCACGCGCAGTGTGCAAAGGGCCCGCACCGTGCACCGGCGCGGCGATCCCCGTAGGCAGTCTGCGTTACGGCCACATCGTCCAGACCGAATTCGGTGAAACAGTTTCTTGGCGCCATTGGTGAGCATCCCGTCAACTCGGCAACCTCCCTGTGAAAAGAAGCTGATAGATCGGCGTCAACGACACAGGGGTTGCGTCACGCCTGATATCTTGCGTGTTCTTGCCGCCACCGACTTGAACAGCGTCGCTGGGTTTAGTACTATTCGGTGCGTTGTCGTTCGAATTTTTTTTGGTGGTGGGGTGGTGAATGGGTGTGTAGATATGAGGACCAGCAAAAGGTGAGGCGTGCGATGGCGGTTCAGCGCGTCGACCCTGCGGACGTGCCTGCGACTGCAAAAGTGGCGACGCCTCCTATGATAACGCCTGGCATATCTATGCCGGGACCGTCTGCCGACCCTCTGGTCGGACAGAAACGAAAATACCAATCGGATGTTGCAGAGACGTCTCGATCGGTGG
>JBBPRA010000964.1:0-10569 GCA_038092775.1 Boletus rubescentipes
GGATATGACACATTCCCAACTCTCCACTCTATCATAACCTGCAGACTTCTTGCTAATGCCCTGCACATCTCCTGAGTGGTCACCCTCCAGTTGTTGAAAATTGACATAGTAATGTCTAGTTTGCTTTTCATGATTACTACTTACTATAGTGTCATGACTGACACTAATAAGTGTGACTGACATTCATTAGGATTATCTTTCCTACATTCTGTTAGGATCAGTGTGACTGACATGATTAGATCAGTCACACCATTATGGTATCATCTCATATCATCTTTTGCTGATCATTATGACATCATATTCTATTCTTATTGATGATGTCATATCTCATTATCTCACACCATATACTTACAATCTAGTATGATTACTTAGCATTCTGATCTCATATTGTGCTACTATTGCACAATATGTTCTCTTTCTTTCATCATGGGCTCTTTCCTGGGACTCTTTCACCCTTTACTGATAGTTTTATACACTCATATAAACAATACTCTGGATATATTTAAGCTGGGTCCTTATGACCCAAGATACTAAGCTCTCAACTCCTATAATTGAGTGATAGCTCCCTTAATCTACTTGCAAGAGTATCAAGCACCAAGTGAGTGTTTTTCCTCACTGGTTCATCCCTTTGCTGTTGCCTCTGCATCTGGTTGAAACCAGCAACTCTGATAGGTTATGAGCCCCACCTAGGCTCATAAGGTCCATCTTAAAGATGCCCTTCTTCCACCTTATGATGCTGGATGCTCTTGGTCTTGGTCTTCTGCTTACCATGAGTGAATTACTCTCTCTTGTGTTTGCCGCTATGGGCTTCACAGCAAGAATACAGTGGTATCACCACATTCATACACTGATTATGGGTTATGCCTTTATCCTCTTCATTCACTTTGTCACATATGAAAAGTGGCTAATGAGATCACCTTGTTGTTACTTGAACAGATCCACACTTAGATCAAGATCTATTACAAACGAGGTCAGTAGTTCTCATCCAACAAGGCATCAGCATACCAGGCTTTGTTCTCAGAATTCTTGGAGTTGTGATATCTATAGGGCTGATTCCCATCAGTGCACTTGGTGCTGTCACAGGAATTTTGATAACAATTGCTGCACTCTTCTCTGTGGGGATAATTGTACTCATAGAAATTGTAACAATCATCATTGTCCTGATCTTTTTCCTCCTCCCACATCATACATTGATTCACTGGCCTCTCACATACATATCATTCCTATCACTGGCCTCTCTCACTTCCTCTTGCCTATCAGCATCTCTGAAGTACTATTTTGCTCTGCTCTATACTCCAGCAGCATCATCTCCTCCATATGTCTATTCCAATCACATGCTCTCACCTGGTCCACCAAAGATCCCTCCTGGAGAACTTGCGAATAGAGAGTTTCTCTTCAATGCTATACTATCTCTTGAGTATGAGTTCATCACCATCCATTAGAGAGAATGCAGTGGATGAGAACATGCCAGAGCATATCCAAATCAGCATGTCTTACAAAGACTACACCATGATGATCAGTCCCCTCATCTACAATCCATTCTCAGATTGGATCATTCACTTCCAAAGGAAACTTCCTCTTTCTAATCACTCTTTTCAGCTGGAAACAGTTGAACTAAGAGAAGCAGGAGAGAAACCAGGAGAAGTCATCCTGGCCAATCATGTTCCAGCCCTCTGGATTGACAAGAATGTTCCCCTCATTTCAGATGATCTCCCTTGTTCAACTCTCCAAATCACTTCTTGCCTTGCTCATCTGGTCCTAATTGAGAATATCTACAATGGACCAGATATGATTGTTGATGGCAACCTCTTTCCTTTCTTCTGGTGACATGAATAGTGTATTACTCATAGGACTACTTCATATTATGGCAAACCTTTGGTGTTAATTTATGAAGATGCAGGCTTGGCATTTCCTGTGCAGTCTTATTATCAGACTCCACAGATTCCAGTTCACCATCAAGACTTTGAGATCTTTGTCCACAATTCCACCACCGTATGGTGGTGAGAATCAATTTGTGATTTCTGATATTTTCCTGCAATGCCTATGGAATGATCTCATCTGACCATACTACCTTCTTCCAATCCTCCACAGTCCAATCTTTATGAGTATAGGCATAATTCAAATGAGCCTTATAATGTTTGACTGAGAGAAGAGGGCATTTGGACTTGACTACAGCCTTGATACCAGTCTGCTTCAAGTGCTAGGACACTGTGGTAGCAGAGAGGGGTTGGTTGGCAACATTGGTGAGTGCCTTGGTTGTTGAATGGCATGCCTAGCAATGTACTAGATAGGAGTGCACTAGTACTTATCAAAAGTTAGGGCTTGTGGTAGCTCTTAAGGGTAATGGTGATAGTTAAAGAACAAGTTGTGTTATAGGACTCTGACAGCTGAGTCTGAAACTTATATGTACATGCATTATTACCATATAGGGTAAGCTACACTACAGTACACTAATTAGGGTAGTTGAGAGCTGCACGATGGCACTCATTCAACACTCCCCCATGCTAAGCAGCCAAAGAAGAGCTCTATGATTTTATCACTGACTAATTCCTGGATACTATGCCATTTGATATCAATGTGTTTGCTTTTGGCCTCAGTCACAGAGTTGGATACATAAAAATAGAACCCTGGTTGTCACTGCATACAGGGATAGGATGGATATTATATCCAAGTTCCCCAAGTAGTTGCCACAACCATTTGGCCTGTCTACCACAATCAGACAGGGAGATGTACTTAGCCTCCATTGAGGAGTGGGCTAAGCATTCTTGTTTGCAAGAGCACCAGCTGAAAGTACAATTTGCTAGTTGAAAGAACCAGCCTGTCTGCAAGTGATGATCATTGTGATCAGATGCCCAGTCAGAATCGGTGTATGCTATAAGGCCTGCCTGAGAAGCACCATCAAATACAAGGGAATAATTGCATGTCCCAAGTAGATATTGGCAGATGTAGAGTGCTGTTGGAAATCAACATAGTAATGTCTAGTTTGCTCTTCATGTTTATTACTTACTATAGTGTTGTGACTGACACTAATGAGCATAACTGACATTCATTAGATATATTTCTCCTATACTCATTAGGATAAGCGTGACTGACACCTGTCAGCACTACAGATTATTATTAGTGTAACTGACATGATTAGATCAGTCACACCATTATGGTATCATTTCATACCATTCTTTGGTGATCATTACAACATCATATTCTATTCTTATTAATGATATCATACTTCATTATCTCACACCATATACTTACAATCTAGTGCAATTACTTACCATTCTGATCTCATATTATGCTACTATTGCACAATATGTTCTCTTCCTTTCATCATGGGCTCTTTCCTGGGACTCTTTCACCCTTTACTGATAGTTTCATCCACTTGTACAAACAATACTCTGGATGTATTTAAGCTGGGTCCTTATAACCCAAAATACTAAGCTCTCAACTCCTATAATTGAGTGGTAGCTCCCTCAATCTACTTGCAAGAGTATCAAGCACCAAGCAAGTGTTCTCCCTCACTGGTTTATCCCTTCGCTGTTGCCTCTGCACCTGGTTGGAACTAGCAATTCCAATAAGTGCCTTGTCTAGGTGCTCCTTCAAAGGGTTGGCAGCATGCTGAGAGAGGGCTGCTACAGCATAGGCAACATCTGGATGAGTTCCAAGCATGATATATAGCAGTGATCCAATCACTTGTTGGAAGTGGGATTGCAGTTCAGGATCAACCAAGCCAAGGTGTTTAGAAGGGTAATAACCCTGAGGTAAAGGTGTGGGGGTGATTTTGGCATTCTACATTCCAAAATGCTCAAATACTTTTTCAAGGTATGAGCACTAATCAATAAGGATCTTTCAACCTTCACATTTGATCTGCATGTTAAGGAAAGAAGTTGCAGGGCCTAGATCTCTGCATTTCCACTTTTTCATAAAGAGACCTTTGATCTCATCCACTATGGCTTTGGTAGAACCACAGAATAGTGCATCATCAACATAGACCACATTGACTACAATATTTGTGCCTGTTTTCTGGTAGAGGAATATACCAGCATCAGACTTCAGATGTTCAAATCTGAGTTCTTTCATGAACTCATCGAGAGTCTCCCACCAGGCAAGTCTGGTTTGTTTAAGGCCATATAGGGCACAGTAAGTGGAGCATTTTGTGCTTTTGCCCAGGAACTCTGAAGCCTTTGGGTTACTTCACATAGATTTTCTTGGTTAGCTTGCCATATAAATAGGTGCTACAAACATCAAGTGTCTTGATATGCCAGTTTTCCAGTGTGGTAAGAGCCAGCATAAGCTGGATAGTCTCAAACCTGACAACTGAAGAGAAGATTTCATTGAAGTCTATACCTTTGACTTGGGAGAATCCTTGTGCAATGAGGTGTGCATGTTTACAACCATCAGGTGTCACATCAAATACCCATCGGTTATCAATAACCTTGCACCCTTTGGGTGGGTCTACCAGTTCATAGACTTTGCACTCACAGAGTATATCAAGCTCACATCAACATGCAGCTTTGCATTCCTCTTGTGCTGCAGTGGGTAGCTTAAGAATAATTGTATTCAAGTATGGCTCAGGTTGAGCTGAACCCTAGCTAAGCTCTAGCTGAGCTGCGGTCTAATGTTGGGCCATTATTCAAACTCCAATATTTCAAACTCCATATGCATCTCAGTCAAATTTGGAAACAGTGTGTGCTTCTTCATCATAGCTGTAGAGATTACAATTTTATTGCTATAACTTAAGGATGACGTGTTTGAAAAGTGTGTGATTGACTTATTCCCATTTCCCAGACCATGCCACAAGCCTCTGTCTGCTCTAAACTCCTCAAAGACCTCCACAAGAGTGCAATAGCTGTAACTACCCACTGCAATGAACACACCAGTGCTGTTCTTAACAGCATTATCAACTCTGAGTCAGAACTTAGAGATGATAATGACTGGACAGAGGTGTCATCAGATGACGACAACACTGATAGCCCAATGGTACTTTCTTCAATATCCACTGATTCATCTGTGCTGTCTGTTGCACTTGGTGCGATGTCAATCGATTCAAGTTCGGAGTCAAATGTTACAATGTCAATGGCAGAGGAGATGGCAGAGGGGATTGATTTGGTGTATAGGGATATGCTGAACTTGATTGAGGCATTGGAGGATGAGGTTATGATGGCGTGCATACTGGAACATCCAGATGAAGGAATAATGTGAGCATCACACCTTCCTCTCCTTGGTCACTTTGCTGAACATAGGCCCCAATTATTCTGCAAAAAAGTTCGCGTTAACCCACAAATATTTGACAACATCCTAGACGAAATTTGCAATCACCCTATATTTCACATTCAATTGAGGAAACAGCAGTTACTGGTCTCAATACAGCTTGCCATTTTTCTATTTTATGCCGGACACTATGGCAATGCTTGCTCACCAGAGGACATGGCTCAATGGGCATGGGTCAGTGTTGGGACAGTCTGCAATTGTACTCACTGGGTCATGGGCATGCTTCTTGAGTGCCACAATAAATTCATTTCCATTCCTACAGTTGGTTCAGCACATATGCATTGAGCGTGTGCTTTCACTGCACAACAAACTTGTTGTGCTTGGCGGAATGGTGTTTTTGCAGTGGATGGGACATCAATCAATTTACATGCTCGACCAGGCATGTTCAGTGACAGTTTCTATGATTGAAAGTCATGGTTTTCCCTGAATTGCCAAATCAGTTGAGCATCTGCATCCTCAGGCATAATATGTTCTCACATACCTACCTAGGGAATTATAATGCTGCATAACTTGATGTTTGTTGACTATGGGCTTGGCCAACCAGGAAGTGTGCATGATGCATATGCTTTTCGAGGGACTCAGACCGCAACAAGCTCTGGAAGAACACTTCCTCAGGGACATTGGATCTGGGTGGACTCAGCATACCCCTCGAGATGTGGTGTGTTGTGCTGTTCAAGAAGCCATGAAATGGAAACCTTACATGTCGTCAGAATATCTATAATCACTATTTGTCAAAGGTTAGTACATACAAATGGTACTTATGAAGAAATCACTTGATGCTAAATCAACTTCAACAGGTTCACATGAGAGTTGAGCATGCATTTGCAGCCCTAAAGGGACATTTCCAGGTGCTTCGTGAGCTTTGCCTTTGGATACAAATAAATA
Organism: Boletus rubescentipes; assembly: GCA_038092775.1. Classification (NCBI taxonomy): domain Eukaryota; kingdom Fungi; phylum Basidiomycota; class Agaricomycetes; order Boletales; family Boletaceae; genus Boletus; species Boletus rubescentipes. The sequence goes on from JBBPRA010000964.1 coordinate 6,151, forward strand.
ATAACCTACATGTTGCAACCTATTGGATTACATGTTGCATGATCTTGCACAACATGATTGTTCATTTTGAAGACCTACAGAAGGGTGAGTTGGGAGGTGGATCAATGGTGTGGGTGATGAGGGAGGTGACTGGATGGTGGGAAAGGGAAGATGATCATGATGCAATATCAGAAGCAACTGGGGGAGAAGGGCAGCGCTTTTGGAACTTTTTGATGGACAAACTGATGGATAAGAGTGGTGGTTTGCTGTAAAATAAACATATATTTCACAATGTATACAAACAAAAACAACAATGGCACAAAAGGGGCAGGGGAGGCATGATGACATGTGGAAAACAAAGAGAGAAGGGGTAAGGTGAGCCCAAGACTCCAAGCCACCAGCAGCAAAAAAGTAGTTGAGAGGGGGGAAGGGATGTGTAAAGATAATGTATGCAAGGGTGATCAAGGGGCAGAAGAGCCCATGGCGGCAGTAGATGGATGGAAAGTGCCAGTGAAGGGACCAGGGGTGATGGCGGAAGGGAAATCACTTGAGAATGAGCCAGGAGTAGTACCTGGGTCCATCATGGATAAGCCAGATGTAGTGAGCACTGCATTGGAACTGCTGCCAAGACCGGCATTCAGCTGAGCAAGTTGGACTTTGAGGGCCATGATTCTTGCTTCTTCTCAGAGAACCTCAATATCCATCCTTTTGCTTTCCATCATCCGTGCATGGATCTTCTTGGCTTCAGCACAATCCTTTGCATTCTCAGCTTCCAGATGCGTGATCTCCTTATCATGCATGTGAGCATGCATTTTTGTTACCTTGTGCTCACTCTTGAGTATTGAAGCTTGATAATGTTGCTCCACAGTGCTGTTACTCAGTGCATCCATGTGGTTCTTGTGCTCAACCTGCATCTGGGAAAGAGAAATCTTGCCTTTCAAGTTGGATACATTGGTCTGTGAGGTTGCAGAAGGTGCACAAACATGAGATAGCAAGGAGGTGGAGGTGGAGCTAGAAATGGAAGCAGGGGGGCGTGAATATGGAGATGATCAAAATGCAGCATGACTATCATGTGATGAAGCTCGATGAGGCATGGTTGCAGCAGGAGGAGCATTATATGTTGGCTAATTTTTTCTGCATCAGTTGGGATAGGATGTAGAAAAATCTATAACTTACCTCTTCATCATCAAACGTGCACAATACTGCATTGACCATAACCTGGTCTCTGTCCAGATCCTGGCACACATCTGCATCATGTTCTTCATCCAGTGGCAGCTGCTCTTCTTTGTCACATGTGGAATCAGCAAGTCTTTCATCTTCAACAGTGCCAGGATCAAACACCATGTCTATATCATCCTGTTCTCCAGCGGCAGGATAATCTTTATCAACTTCAAGTTCTTGATCCTCTTCATTGATCAAAATGGGCTGTTCACCAATATGCACAACAGTGGAAGTCAATCCACCATTTTTGACAATAGAGAGGAAATCTTGTACCCAATTGATGCCAGGAGTTGCATTGAACTGCCTTGCATCATATGTGGGGTTGCCACGCCACATGCGATCACAGTTGTGCCAGTAAGGGAACTTGGTGACAATTTTTTCTATAAATGTCAGTCCCTATCAGAATAATCACATACTGACAGCAGATGAACTTACCAAGGAGACTTTTGTATCTGGGGTCATTGGGCATGATGCCCTGTGAAACACTTCTAAAGTGGCTAGCACTCTAGGTTATCTCAAAAGACTGCTTGGACCACTTGAAAAGTGAAGAAAAGGGGTTGAGTCTGCTTTAGAGGGAAACTCCAAGAGAATTAGACTGGGGATGCCAGTTGATTCCTTGGTCTTTATATACTATCATATTGTATGTACATGTTGGTATCAAATCTACTGATACTGTTTAGGGCAGGCATAGCAGAGATTAATAACATGAGGCAACTGCATGGCAGTGGCAGAATGGAAGAGAAGCATAGAGCATGTGTGATGTGCATGTGTGTGGCAGCATAGCCATTCACAGCACAGAAATGAACTGTCAAGAATAAGGTTGAGTTTAATAAAACAAGGTTTGCCATGAGGCAAACATGTGTTTGTAAAATGGTGAAGGTTGTGAGATAAGTGAGTTCTCATAGAGAATCTCCTCATGGTTCGAAGTCTGAAACGATCAGATAAGATAAAATGAAAAGAGAAAAATTGACTAAGTCCATTTGAATATAGTCCCCTGTGGTGGGACCATAACACCCTGACTGGTAGACTTCATTGTTGATGCATGTGTTCGGTACTGCTTCTTCAACCTATTGAGAATAAAAATAAAAGATAAATAAAGAGGAACCATAGGGGGATGACTGGGAACATACATATCAAGGTGACTGCTTACAGCTGTTGCAAACTTATCTGGCTGGGCAATACTGTATATGCAGTCCCATATATAGGATCTTCCTCAAAGATGGCTTTGGTAATTGCACTTTTGATGTCCTTCTTGTTCCTCCAGAGACTGACCTTTCTTGTAGCTGAGGCTCCAGTATGAGTCCCTTGTGCCTTCTTATTGAAAAGAATTGCTTGATTGGTCAGATTATCCCAAAGCCACTGCAAGAGTTGCTCAGTGAGGCGTGGATAGGGTTCCCATTTGATGGAATCATGTGAGGACATCTCAGGAGAGGAATTTGGGGCAGGGGGAGGGGCAGGAGCAGGTGGTTGCATGGATGCAGCTCTCCCCTTGCCCTTAGCTTTTACAGATCCAATGCCTCAGGTCTGGTGGGTAGCTCACTGGGTGGGAGGAGGAGCACCAGATTGTCCTCTACCATGGCTGGGTTCAGATGCTGTGGCCACCATTATACCACTGGCAAGATTGTCGACAAGGTCCCAAAGGTGACGAGAGTGTCTGAGATGACGAATGGGAGACATAAGTTCAATCTCTGCTTGAATCTTGCCATAGGGCAGACATGTGGCATGAGATTTTTGTGCCACATTTGCCACCTGCGTCACCACCTGTGTCATATTTGAATATCCTTAATGTCCCTGTATGTTCATTCACAAATAGGCTTGGTTTCTGCAGAAACAGCCCTTTGACATCAAAAATGCAGCCAATTCAGCTCCCCCTTCACAGCATAACCATTCAACATCATCCTCACTATCAGAAGCAGCAAGAGGCATAGGAGTGTGAGCAGGAGGCACAATGGGGGTGCCAGAAAGATTGGCAGGCATTTGTGGTTCCAGCTGGTGAGATGGTCTGGGTTCTCTGATAATGTCACACCAGTGCAATCTGTGCTCAATCTCCTTCACTTGCTCAACTGGGTATTGGTTGTCACCATACACATTACTGGGCTGATGAGGCACATGGTGTTCATATTGTGAATGTGCAGGAGCAGGAGGGATTGCAGGCGGTGCAGTGGGCCTCTGCTTGCATGGTGCAGGAGGCATAGGTGTTGCTGGGCAAGGAGAAGGCATGAGAGGAGGGACAGGAGGAGGAGATGGAGGATGAGCAGCAGATGACCTGGGTTGATGGTCATCATTGTCTGCAGGGGGTGGTGGCCTGATGGGCTCATGCTCACCAGCAATGGGTGGTGCAATCTGTGCAGTAGGTTGCATGCAGGTTGGTTTCACACAGCAGGGGAAACAGGCTTCATCAAATAGTGCATGTGTGGATATGAATAAGACATTGTCAGGGGACCTCATGAATAGGAAGGTGGACTTGTTTGTCCAGGGGCCACATCAATGTACACCATAAGCTCAGACTTCCCCAGCATTGGACATCCACTGTTCAACCTGTGTTTTAAACTGGGTTGATACCATCTTCAGGAAGTGGTGGGTGGCAACCAGTGCAGCATCTTTAGTGTGCAAAGGTGTAGTCCATACCATTGACATGTAGTCATCCATGAAGGTGATAATGTACTGATAATGATGGTATGACTCAGTGGAGAAAGATTTAATGTCCGAGTGAAGCTCGAATGTGTGTGTAGTGTGATGCTCAGAAGGAGGAAAACTCCTGTTGGGTAGTTTGCCCATGGCACAGCCAGGGCAGATGGAGTCTGTGTTATGGATCTTAACATCAGGGCAACTCCATGTATGTTTGCAGGCATGATGGATCACATCCTTAGAAGGGTGACCAAGGAGACAATGTACAATGTCATAAGTTAGTGTGCAAGTCATGGTGAGTCCTTTCAAAGGCAAGGATTCTAGGGTGTACATGTTGCTACCAAGATGACCAGGTATGAATGGGGCAAGAAGGATGCCATCACCATACAGCACATTGATCTGGTGCATGTCCCCTTGGACTTTAGCTCCATGATTGAGCAGCTGACCTAGAGAGATCAAGCAGACACCTGAGTTGGGTATGTGGCATGCACCATGAAGATTGAGGAGATGAGATTCTTATGGACATGGTCCATCCATCAAATCAACATGCATCCATGACCAGTGACATGTATGATGCCCTCCAGCTGTTTG
>JBBPRA010000965.1:0-10567 GCA_038092775.1 Boletus rubescentipes
ATCCAGGTTTTATGTCGTCAACGATGGTTCGCCCATTGATTTCTCGATCTCTCGCGGAAGCAACGGTGCCAAACCTCGTGAAGGGTTGGCCACAGCCAAGATTGAGACGGTAAGCCTCCGTTGCATGACGATAGGCAGATATATTTGAGTTGCTCACGTTGAACCGCAGATCGACTATGAGAATGACGAAGTCACAGGTACGGATCCCTTCACCTGGCTACTTCTATGAGGTCCTAATTATGCTATCTTAAAAGATGATGTGTGGAACACCAAGTGGTTCTACCATGCGCCAGTCTCTAATACCCCTGCGACCACCCGGAACATTGAGCTGGCTCGCAAGGTCCATACCTGGGATGAGATCCTCAGGGCGTATTTGGAGGAGATCGGCGCCATCGATTGGCTGTGATCTGCTTATTGCTGCGTCTCTGGCAGTGAATCAGTGAATATTTGTACAAAGGTCTGGTCTTGTATGTGTGTAAGCTATCAAAGTGTCGTGTCGTTGTCAAAGTTGAGTAGTAGCTGTTATGTTGTTGCAGTGGAAACTTGTCCGAATTGTTGTCACTTACTTCCCGGCTGGACATATGGTCGAAATGTAAATGCACTATATGTACTCGGAAACTGTTTTCCACTGATGCAAAATCTTTGACATCACAGCCACAATTCTTTCCTCCTAGTGACCTTGTAAACAAGGTAATTGACTCAGACAGTAGGGGGCGAAAGGTACGACGCGTGATGGCGGCCTATATCAGGATCCCTGGCTCGGCCCAGTGTCGGCAACACGGAACCCATCGTTCATACATGGCCTTCACAAGTCAAAGCTACACAATATACTACGCTGCCCGTGCACAAGTAATGCATGGCCCCTCTTACACGGTTAATTCCCAAAAGTACGAGATTCCTACAATTCATAACTTACTAAGGTCTTGTTCGCAGTGGGAAAACCACTTAGCCGAAACCTCGCACCTTGGGTAATAGGCACCACATCTCGGCACTTTTAGACTCCCCCCCTTTTTTTTTTGAATCCATTACTGTCCTTGCGGGGTGCAATACCCTATGTAGGACATGCTATACTAGGTACTAAAGGGCACCTGTGCCCTGCCGCGTCCCCGATCTCCCGAACTCCCCGTGAAAGGGCTCAAGGCCCCTCCCCGGTCCTGTCGTTCCTGCCGACAGTTTTAGGCGGGGGGATCTTACGAAGAATCAGCGGTGTCCCTGTTGATCATGACGTGAGGGGGTGACCGACTGGCGCTTGCGATAGATAACATGTACTCGGACCGGTGGCCGGGTATGGTGGGAATATTTAGACCCTTCAGGGGGGATTCCTTGTCGATCAGTGAAGCCAACCAAAGAGGGGTACCATCCGCCCCGGCATTTTCCGGTGCATTACGCCGGCTGCAGCTTCAAAAAAAGCATCGGGACACCTCAAAAGCGCTTTTGAAGTGCCGTACATGCACTGCCATCCACCCGCTGTCTTGCACGTGCACCCGGATTAAAATGCGTCACTGGTAGGAAGTACGTCCCCATCACCCCGCGTCGCGTGCACTGCTCTCCCCCACCCACTTCATGTACGCTGGAGTGGGACGGCCCGTAGGGCCGTGCCACTACGGTAGAGCGAGGATAGGAGTGGCAGGGGTCCAGGTCGGGAGATGCCGGAGTAGCATGACACAGCGTAGCGTAGTTCGGTCTCGTCTTGTCTCATTGCGTTGCGGGGCAGTTAGCCAGGGCGTTGGCCCGTGTTCCCTCTCTCTCTCAGTGTCTCTCCCTAGCCGGTCCAACGCGGGCGCACGGGAAGCCACAAGGGCCCAGGTTCATCACGCACAGCTGCCCCTGCCTTCACTTGTCACCGTCCACATCAAATCGCATCGGGCAGCCACCGCGCCCGTCGCATGTCGCACGCAGGTGTTCTTGCCCACCTACACTTACCTTCGTATGCGCGCCCTGCCACTGCTCCTTACCACCAGCGCCAAAACGCATTGCCCAGCCGCCGTGCCCATCGCCCATTACACTCGTACTCTCGCCTGCCCACCATTGCTTTCATGCAGTCACGGTGCACACAGGGCCTATGTGCTCGCGCTCGCCTACCCCCCCCGCTTGTTACCATCTGTGTCAAAACGAATGCGTCTAACGATCGTTCACACGTACCAAATGCACACGCTCGCCCACACCACCCTTGCGTGTCTACGCACACGCGTTCGCCCTCACCATCTTCGTGTCCTGTTCACATCAGGCTCGCGCTTGCTCACCCCGCCTCCATTCAACAACACCCGCGTCAGAGCGCGTCGGGTAGTCACCATGCATGCCGTCGTGTGTCGCCCAGTGCTCCTGTGCACCCACCCTCACCTACTAGTTATTCGCCACCACATGCATATGAGCGCGCGTACACACGCAGATGGCGAGCCTATGTGTAAATGTGCACTCCCTTGCATGCGCGTGCTCTCGTGCTCATCATCCTTGTCACTGCGTCACCCTCGCGTTGGGCATGGGCATGGGCTCGCTCTCACGCCCTCACCTGAGCCTTTACGTACATGCAAGCACGCGTACAGATGCAGACAGTGAGTCTGCATGTGCAAGCGTGCTCGCTTGCCGTTGCTGATGCCTTGGCAAGTCATGGTTGCGACGCCGAGTTGCGGATGATCTGGAAGGTGGTGAGTATACACTAGGAAAATTGGACCTACCGGTAAATAGCGGCATGGAGTGGTAAGAAATGAGTGAGAGCACTCTTTGTTGATCCAGGCACGTAACAGCGCTTTTCGAGAATAGTGTAGCCCGTTTAAGTTAATTTGATGGATATTCGAAGCATCCGAAGCATTCGTCAATATTTGGTCTAAACCGGTGATGAGCGGAGGCCGAGCCTAGCCGAGTAAGCATGTGCCCAATGCGAAGAAGGTTAGGATGGTAACACGACAGCATGTGGTTGTCCGAAGTGCTCTGGCGTACTAGGTCCCGATAAACGGGGGTGGTCTCAAGCACTGTACTACAGCTAGCACGGTAATTCAGATGAACGTAGAATCAAGTACATAGTTGAAATTGGGTATAGGGTGTATGGTGAGCTTCATACAGGCTAAGCGGTACTGATTGCTGAGCATGCGAGTTGCCAGTGAGCGAGCCTGAATTGACTCGGACAACAGGGAGTGACGACCGAGATGCTCGAAGATGTGTCTGCTTGTGCATGATTAACCAAATCCGGACTCGGGAACATGCTCTGCATGCGCTAATCAACCATCCTTCCCGCAGTCCTGAGTCCATCATATGCATCATATGTTTATCAAGGTCGGTCCAATTCGGCACTTTCATATTCAAGTTCTGATTGGCTAGCACCACTTCCATTCTTAGCGGTTCTAGACCAGCCATGCACTGTACTACGCTTCCTTCGGTTCCTGGGACCCACAAACGATTAACGGCGCATTGACCGCGCTCACGCTCAATTCCGAGTCCCTCTTGCATCATCTACCACCTCCCACTCACATTCAAAGTGTGCTGTCGCTCGCGTACAAAGACATCACCAACCGAGCCTCATCACCACCGCAAGCGGCCAGAACAACGACGGCGACGGCGCGCTGAGGCCAAAAACGGTGAGTTAGAACATCAATGAAAGGACTGCTGACATCACGAACAGAGCCGGCGAACCCAGAAAATGACGAGGATGTGACGACAACCCTCGCTCTCACCTGGCGCCTCGCGACGAGGACATGGCAATACGACGAGGACGAGGGCACGCTCTCGGCGTCCTCACCTGACACCTCGCGACGAGGACGAGGACGCGGCCCACCCCCGTTCTCACCCCCCTCACCCTCCTCTTTCCTTCGTCGCCACCCACCTCACAATGATGATACGCTCTCGCTCTCGCTCATCTTCACCCACCTCGCGATGACGACAACGACAACGATACTCCCTCGCTCGCCCCTTGTCCTCACCCACTTCACCATAACCATGATGACGCGCCACTGGCACCCACCTCGTGATGACGACGCAACCTACATTTGACGCGACGAGGACGGCGAAGCGACGATGTTTACACCCCCCATCCCCTCCCCTTCGCCAACGAACGCGAACGCTGAGAATGTGTTTGCGTTCGTATTCGTGTATGAGCGGTCGCGGTCATGCACCCTCCGACGACGGGCCCTCTCCTTCTCCCCACTTGCAGCGCGCTGCTCGGATCCTCGTGGGTCCGACACCACTCGAATTGGGGGGGTGACTAGCGCCAATACCAATTCGACCGGCGCGAAACCGATCAGCAACGATGAGTCGACGAACCGACACCCTCATCTAATCCCGCTCCAAGTAAGGGGGTGCGAAAATGCATTCCGATTGACGCTCGGATTGAGGGGGTGCGATATCGTACCAATCCGACCATCATCACTATTTCCATTACCACCTCACGACAGTATATACGATGCAACTCCGCTACTGTCGTACCGGATCCATCCGCGACTCAATTTGCCCCATCACCGACTCCAACTCCCGCTTGCACAGTCACTTCTGTGCCGATTCCCACAACGATGGCTGAAGAACACAGCTATCGACGAGCAAGCGGTCAAGGTGAAACCTTGAGCGAAGCAGATCGCCCAACGCGACGCCGCGATCCTCGATAGCAGCCCATGCTCAACGGGCACGGAACTTCGGCACTCGTCGGCCGAGAACGCCGAGTGCATGCCAAGTGCACCGACCCCCACCGCCGAGCGAAAACGTTTACGGACGAACCCCCTGCAGCAACAGCAACACTGGCAAGCACGACCCTAGACGCCGACGCAGGAGCAGTGCCCCTGAGCACGTCGCTCGAAAGGAACGAAGAGGCACAGGCGCGTACAGCGCGCCGTCGACAAGGCAAACCCTGGGGACCCCGCACTTCTCATCCCGAAGTCAACGCCTGTCGCATCGCCCGCTCCGACCCGCAGGAGGCACAGGAGAGCCAAATGACTCGCCAGGAGAGGATTACGAGCCGCCAGACGCGCCATCCGGCGCAACGGGACGACCTGCGCATGTGCTAGTCGACCCAGCGCCGAGTCCGGCGGTGGCGAAGATCGAACTGAAAAGCCCCCGCACGTCGATCGACTACGACAGCGACAGCGACACCAACGCGCATCGGCGACACGCGTTTGCCACTAGTCGTGCAGTCGTTCGCCGGTAACGCTAATGGGAACAAGTGACCCCCGCCACTTGCGACGCCTCGCACCGCGCACCCGTGACTCGGACTACGTGATCGCCAGCAATGACGCCAGCGACGCCATCACATACTCGCGGACTCGCAAAGTTCCCTTCGTGCATTAGACCAGGGCGCTCGCATTCCAGCGGTCGTGAACCGCAACTCGCACCACTATCCTCTCGACTCTGCGCCTGTACCCATGCGACCTACTTCGGACCGCGCGGGTTCATGTGCGACCACCATCGCTCGTCCTCCGACCACTCGGACTACTCGTTTACGGCCTTTGGACACCTCTGCACATACTGGACCTTTACGCACGCCGGTCTGAGAGGGTGTGTTGGAGAACAGCTCGCGGTGTAGATAGTTCACTATATTTCCTTTTATAGTAACGGTTACATGAACGACGCGTGCCAGTCTCGTACCACTCGACTGGAGGTAAGCTTATTTACACTCCTTCCTTTCTACCTACCGACATAGAGTAGTATTCGTTTATTCTGTCTAGGTCGACCTCTGCCCAAGAGCGTCGCCCAAGACTCCTCTATCACAATCCTTAATGTTGTCAAGTTATAGGTCCTGATGAAGGAGGTAGCCAGGAAAGAGACTAGGGACGCTGCTGGAATGGTCACGGACGCGTACCACTATATCGTGCAGCACGCCCAGCCATACAAGACGGCCGTCGTCTTTGACATCCAAAGCGACTGTAAGTCTGAATGTTACCTACAACAGAGCATTTACTTACGCGATTCAATAGAGGCCGAGTTTAGCCTCTTGTCTCCCCACGCCGTCATCACTCCAGATACCGATAATGCGTTCCCAGACAAGACCGTCGCCACGCCTCCATTCTCTTCCAACTACGCACAGGGCACGCACCCCTCAACAAACACATGCACCGCATAAAGAAGTCAGAAACACCCAAATGCCCACACTGCCCACAACAAGACGAAACAGTCCTCCACTACCTCCTGGAATGCCCACAATACGCCGACGCCCGAAACCAGCTCAGACACAAACTCCTCCGGAAAGCACGAAACATCTCCTCGTTGCTCGCTGACGCGCGATGCACAAAACACACCCTATCATACGTCCACGCCACACAGAGATTCAAGCTCACCCATGGTAACCTCACACCACCCCGCGACAAAGACAAATAGCCTACCACACCCAGACGAGCCCAACCCCAGTGATGACCGTACCCCTCCTTCGCCGCAGCGGCCACCAGTAAGTCCCGAAAATCCGAGATAGATCATAGACGCACGCAAATGACCCACCTTACACTACTAAACCATATGATACTCACGCTACCTTCCCTTTCCCCCCCTCCTTTTCTTTTTTCCTTTCTCATTTCGCGCTCAAGGCCCACCTCACGGTCTCTTTAGGTACACACGCAGTCCACTCGCTCCCCCCACAAGGGTCAAGGAGCCAATACCATTGATACGTCACATACAACACACCAGCTACTAGATTACCGCGCATGTACAGTCTACCATGGGGCAACGCCCTGAAGGACTATAAACTAGGAATCCAAAAAAAAAAAAAGACAAGACCGTCGCGGCGAACACCTGCGTTCAGTGGGGCAAGGAGTTTAGTCCCGTCTACCAAAGGCAGACACTCAGGTAAACTTTTATTTCCACGCTGTGCTGATTACAGCGCCCCTAGATTTTTCATCGTCAACGATGGTTCCCCCATTGATTTCCCAATCTCTCACGGAAGCAACGGTGGCAAACCCGGCGAAGGGAGAGCAGAAGCCATCATCGAGCGGGTAAGCCTCCATTGCGCGAGCATCGATTCGAGTTGCTCACATTGATCCCCAGGCGAGCTACTTGAACGACGAAATCACAGGTACGAATTCCTCCACCGGATACCATGCATGGTTCTAATCATACTATTTCAAAAGACAACCTCTGGAACACCTTGTGGTACTACCAGAAGCCAGTATCTGGCACTGTTGCAACCAACAAGCTTCAGATGGCTCGAATGGTACGCACCTGGGATGCGATCCTCAGGGCGTATTCGGAAGAAATTGGCGCCATTGATTGGTTGTGATCTGCTTGTGGCCCCTCCTCTAAATCTCTGGCAAGCAAAGGTCGCGTTTTATATGTATAAGTTGTCAAAGTGTCATGTCGTCGTCATCGGTGTATTTGTAGCGTCGTCGTCACCTACCTAACAATTAAAAACATGGGCGAAAGACGTGATGTCCGATGGGCCGCAGCAGTTACCCGATGAGTTGCTCTGAGTCAGAAACATGTTGTTACATGCCTTACTCGCGGGAGACTACCAGTGAGTACGGTTGGGTGAAACCCGAAAAGTTTCCGGCCTGAAGCTGGCCCCGATCTGTGATGACCCGGGGCAGTGAGCTATGAACCCAACTACTACTAGTAGGAGCCCTTGCGACGCAAAACAGTGAAGCGTAGCCCAATCACTAGGAGCAAACGGACTGACTTCCCTCAGCGTACTGGCGGCATGGCAATAGTGTTGAAATTGTCTAGGATTCGTAGTCTGTGATGCAACCAGTTTCCGGTGCACATTGTACTTCTTCTCCATTTACTGGCTCGCACTTGGTTTTGGGTAGCGTGAATTTTAGCACCGGTAGGTCGTTTTGATCTCGCATGGAGACGAAGTCGTGACGAGTGATGTGCAAGTTTAAATTAAAAGCCTTGATTGACTCGACCGTAAATTCGCCTAGATTTACCACCATGCAGGCCTATATTGCCACGTCGCAAGGGTCGTCCAAGCTGAGATGCGAACGAAGTATTTTGATGTCTTCAACGGTCATAGGTGGGCGTCCGAGTTTTCGCAAAGAACGTGGCGCTAGACGAGTTGCACGATGCAAGGCATGTCTGAGCTCGTCTTGGTCGATGTCCCAGGTGTAACCATGTAAGAGGTGCTTGAGAGTCGGGACAGCGTTCTGCTTTAGGTTTTTTATGGACGTCGCAATAGACGTGAAAAATGAGGCCCGTACCGTAGAGCACTTTGGTGCTGTTCAGCTAGGACGCGCCGATGACTTCTAGTGTGCAGTTGAGCGCTGCTTCCAAAACTGTGTCTGTTGGTGTAAAACCAGTGGGACGTGGGAATGGGGACGTGGGAATCTGAAGGTGAAGGCGCTCTTTGGCTAGGCAGTGAGGGCGGTTGGGAGATGGTAAAGGGTGTAGCTCTAAGGCGTAAGGGCGGGGTCTGGATGGTACGGAAGCGTTCAATGATGTAGCAGTATTGGTAGACGAGAGTAATGTGAAGTCGAAGCGGATGGGCCTGGGTTTGGAAAAGGAGTTCCTCCTCGGGCTTTGTTTCGGCTTTGAGCCACTCAGCCTCCTCTTGCTGCTCCCTGAGGCGTCCAAAAGTGCGAGTAGCCGAGGCTGAGTACCTGCCTTCTCTGAGCGCTGGAACTGTGTGGGTCAATGAGGAAATCGCAAAGGTGCTCAGGTGACAGAAGGCCCGGTAGGAGGTGGTGGGCTGGGCTGAGAGATGCCCCTCGATGGGCCATTACCAGTAACTGGGTTGTCTGCGCTGGGTATGCAGCGAGCTGCGAGGCTGAGGACGGATGTAGAAGATTCGAGGAAAGAATGAATATGTTTGAAAATCGAGTTGACGGTTCGATTGCGATGCCTGCTGACTGTCCAACTCGCCTTGTATGACACCTGTGTTGTCTCCATGGACGATGGCGTGTTGTGGTCCCTTGAGGAGTGTTGAGATGATGAAGGAGGAGCTCGAAGCCGACGGCGGGTCTGCTATAGAGGGAGATGGGATTAGTATGGGTGTAGACCCACGTACAGAACCAGGATGGGTAGATGAAGAGAAATGAGGGAAAAGAAACGGGGAAAAGGAAGGATGAGACGACAGAGTTCGGGTGGGGAAAGGGGATGGCACTAATCTTGGCCGAGTAAGCGTTGTCGAGTATTTCTATTTCTTGGTGGTACTCCATCAGACGCCCAAAATGCAGTGGGAGTAGGCGGAAAGCGTCTGCCGTCCCTACAGTTTTGTGCCAATGCCTACTACGTATTCGGCTTGGTCTGGCTTGGTAGTGGTGGTGGGCGAAGCCCACCAACAGCGCCTGACGCTTATGTAATCAACATTGACTAGCAAGCGACTAGAGACATGGTACACATTTGAGAGTGCACCAGCACAGTCGATTGATGGATGCAGCATAGTGTAGGCACTTCTGTATAGATATTGTAAACATGACCTTGGTTGTCAAAAGTTTGAATTGAACCTGTGGTCAAGATATGAGGATATGTGATAATCAACAGTTGTGATTGCACTATCTATGGGAAGCTACTTCGAAAATCACAACCAAGGCATTGATGAAGGAGTGAAAACAATCATTTTTTCTCTATACACCAAGAACTATTGATTTGTATTTGGTACGATCTCGAAGTGCTACCTGAACTACCCCTAAACACACTGAAATGGTCCAGATCAGAACTCAGGTACATATTTTTCTTGACAACTTGGATATTCCACTCATGATAGGCAGATAGGTGCTATGTTTTATTATATATAGTGCACTTGCTACATTAACTGATACTCTAGGAATACTTACTGGCCTAAAATTGCTGTAAATAATGCTGTGGTGGAAGTGTGCTGCATTTTTGGATGTGTTAGGGGTATGTTGATTATATAAGCGTCATGCACTGTTGGTGGGCTTCACCCACCACCATTGGTAGAGGAGTGCTTGCTTAGTCATGCTATCATTGTGTCCCCATAATCACTTGGTTTATGAGGTACATGACCAACCCAAATTATGAGTGTTCATTGTCACCTCCACATGCTTATAGGCAATGGTTCAAGTATAAAACACTGTGGAATGTTTTTTTTTATTTTTATTTTTATTTTTTATTTTATTTAAATTCATTACTGTCCTTGTGGGATGCAATACCCTATGTAGAACATGCTATACTAGGTACTAAAGGGCACATGTGCCCTGCTATGTCCCTGATCTCCCAGATGCTCCATGAAAGGACTTAAGGCCCCTCCTCAGTCCTGTCATTCCTGCCAACAGTTTTAGGCAGGCAGATCTTACAAATCAGCAGTGTCCCTGTTGATCATGACATTGGGGGCGACCAACTGGCACTTGCGATAGATAACATGTACTTGGACCAGTGGCCAGGTATGGTGGAAATAGGGATGCAGCACTAGGGCTGCCAAAGTTCAGTTCAGTTCAGTTCAGGAGCCTCTCAAGCCAAACCTGAACCTGAACCTGAACTGAACCTACATGAACTGGTTCACCAGGTTCAGTTTAGGTTCAGAACTAGTTCTGAACTTGAACTTCAAATCAAAACTTTAAATATAGGCCAAATGATATCTTTGAGCATATTTACATCTACTCAGTCTCTGCAACCCAAGATTTCACCTCCCATTGTAAGGCCTCAATTCCAGCTGCCAAATCTCCACTTCTATAGCTATCTTTCAAGATTTGAAGAGCTTCCACTG
>JBBPRA010000966.1:0-10564 GCA_038092775.1 Boletus rubescentipes
GCGTCTCCCAGGGGTAGGTCCTCCGTATGCACACCAAGGAAACGGCAGAGACGGACGTAGGACGTATAGTTCCTGAGATACAGCTGTCCAGCGAACACATTCAGCTGGTCGATTAGAGCCCAAGGGGGACTCCAGTCGTCTGGAAGAGCGGGGATGAAGTACCATTTCAGATCATCGCTGGCTTCCATGTGTTCAGTCGTGCGCGGAGTGTACAGGTGGAGGTGGACGTGTTCGCTGAGCCTGATGTGTGGCATCAACTGATCTGCTTCGAATGGACTCAGGATAACGAGGAGATCGTGTTCATCCTTTTTTCCGGAGAGAATCCACTGGACAGGGCGCAAGTATTGATCCACCCTCCCTTGAAACGACCCGCCTTCGACGATAGTATTGCAGAAATCTGCTGTTGCGAGAATGTATGGGCTCCACACGCGCGGTTCACCGGTGGTTGCAGAAGTGTTGGTGAGAGTCGTGAAGACGGGGCAGAAGGCCGTGCCATGGGGTTGTAGACGAAGGACGCCAGTCCTCACGAACTCGATGATATCGGGATGAAGGGAATGGTCTGCTGGCTTTGCCACGGGCGGCCTCTCAGTCTCCCGTTCCCGCTCGACCTCGCGGGATACCTGCCTTTCTTGTTCTTCCTCCAAGCGTGCGTCTGGAAGCGACGAAACTCCAAGACTTTTGCAACGCTGGTGAATTCCTACATCTAGCTTCATAGAACAAGCAGTGTTTAGATGGTGGCGTGGCGCATAGAGATCGGCCAGTGATTTGATTTCTGGCTGAAGCCAGGAAGTCGCCAATTGATCTGCTGTAAGCTCATTGCGAAGAAACTGAGATAACGCTTCATGTTGAGATTTGTGGGTCATGCCTTGCTGCGCCCAGTGAGGGGCCCATCGCCGGATGTCGCTCCAGGTCTCTTGTATCACCCAATGCAGGACGTTGACGGTGGTTATGAACTCGGAGTCTTTCGCCGCTAGAGAGCAGATTCTCCGATCAATTTCAGGAGGTGCGAAAAACATGACGCTGTGACCCTGGCCAAGCTTCCGCATGCGCATGCAACTTATCAACGAGAAGGACTTCAGTCGAGTAGAGCCGAGGTGATAGAGACATACCTTGGGCCAAACGATCTTTTGTAAGCTTGGCACCGAGCGTAACAGCAGCTCGGAAGCCACGAGGAAATTTGATATCGGTACCCCTTGTGTGAACATCGTCCAGATAAGCAACACATCGGTCTAGTTGCTGAAGGAGTGGTGACGATGACAGGGGCTGCACGGTGCCATTTCTGGTAAGTACCACCAACTCGTCATTTTCGTTGAAATAGATTGCTCCAGCAGTATGAGACGCGGGGGTCAAGTCCAGCCATGTTTTGGCCAGGGCGTGATTTGAGAGATCGAGTATCTGTGCACCAACGTCCAGTAGAACACGAATTTCGGGCTCCTGGGCAACGACAATTTTGAGTAATTCGAACGTGGTCCATCGCTCGCCATTCTCGTAAGCTGTAACCATATAGTGATCGTTGTCCGGGTGGAGGAGGTTGGCAAGGACAACGGCGTTGGATCCCGTCTGATGCAGATAGTCAGGGTCATCCTGACGGATGGATGTGGGTAACAGATACTGGGCATCGTTGGTGCCTGAAAAGCCTGTAACTCGGTTCAGTGAACTTAACACAGCTAAAACGAGGGGTCCGCGACGCCCACCAGTCACAAGATGAGTTTTCCGCTCCGTTATATCCCAACTCGAGCCTGACATCTTCCACGGATATTCTTTTGCGTACTTCGGGAACACAACCATGGAAAGGTAGAAATCTATTGCGCCCTGATTTCGCGAGAACAACGGGACAAGGTATTGGTCCCATTGTTCTGACGATCGGATGTTGATGTTACTCAGAATTCGGAAACGGTTTGGCATCGTCCCGGAAGCACAGTCTTCAAGCCAGATCGCGAAATCGGAGGATGGGTCATCTTGTCCCAATAAGATTTCGAATGTCATTCTGAGCTGCTCCTCGCTGAGACCTCCATAGTAGTAAGATAAGCATGTGAGTACGATGGTGAGATCCGGGTGTCCAAATTCTGCCCTCGCCGATGGTATGTCTTTCGCTCGGTAAGGGACGGCAAGCTTAGTACGGGTCGGGTCAAGCCCATAGTCTACACGCCACCTGCGTTCTGTGAGAGCGAATAGAAGGATGTTATGTGCCAAGAGCCCTCGAAGGAGAAGTAGTGCATTCCAGCTGGTCATCTGCACAGCGCATTCTTCCACCATCTTCGATATTTCTGGGAGGATATTTTTGAGAGATATGAAATCGGAAATCGCGTCTCGGAGTCCCTGTGGGAGGTATTGAATTCCGAGATCGACAAGACGTCCTCGTATCACGTCCTCGGCTATCAATGGTATGAATTGCTTCTCGCTATCGTCCTGGAGAATACGCATGTGGGGGAACGATCCGAAAGCAGCATGCTGGCACTCTATTTTGCGCGGGTCAAGAGCTGACATAGAAGATACGTGTCTGTTGACGAGCCTCAGGACCTGTTGAGTAATAGTCCATCGTTCAGGAAAGCCTTCCACGTGCTGTGGGAGGCCAACGGTGTAGATCATTTGGAATCGGGGCTGAAGGATCTCATCGCTCTCGTCGAGGATATCTCGAGAATAAGAACAAATGTATCCCTGAAGCTCCTTGAGGATTTTCATCATTCTTTCGTGATCATATCCGTCGCTACCTTGAGTCCATTTCCTAGGTGATGTGCAAAGCCAACTTTTCACCCCCTGAAACACCCCAGCCGCATAGGTGTTTTCAGCGAGCTATTTCGACGGCGTTCAGGCGCTTGTGGTCACCATATTAGAGTAGTAAGCATGCTCACCGATTTCAGCCACCCCCCTGACAGCAGATGTTCGTAGTCCAATTTCCGGACAGTGGATGATGAATCGGCTTTGATTTTGTCATGGACCATCTCATCGACGCAGGTCAGCTTGAGGGCCAAAACATCCTCAGGGGTCATGACAATAATGCCGCGCTCATTCGTAATCTTTCGTATCCAATCCGCACTCCCGGGGTAACTTCCGAAACGAGATAAAGTCCAGCCGTAGATTGACATACCGACCAGACCACCGAGACGATTGGCCAGGAGTTGGAGCATCTGCGTTTTCAATGCCTTCGGAACAATGACGCGAACAAGCTGACAACTATTCGCGAGAGCAGCAGCGCAGATAGGGATGATCACGGAGGACTTTCCTTCGCCCATGTTGACCTGCATCATGGTGTTTGACTTTGACTGTGGAGCCATCATCTCCTTCGCAACATCTACCTGAGAGCGACGTATGAGGAAGTTCCCTTGCAGCTGGACAATGATAAGTTTCGGGAGACACGAGGATCCAGGACATCGAATAGATACCTGGATTAAGAGCCAGTCTGGGTGCTCCGAGGCAAGCCATACATCACCTCCCTCATTCTCTAGTTCCTTGAAGAATTCCTCTTCGAGATTTTCTAATGCAAATTGGAGCAATCTCCGCGCCCGCTGAAGCTCCAGCGCAAGTAGAACCAGTGAAATCAAGCATTTCTTCCAACTTTCTGGTGGCTTGATTGGCGAGGTAGTCGCGAGACATCGAAAGAGAGTATATGGGGGGTACGTGGCCATTGACCACATCGCTCGACGATCTGTTCAATCTGCGTTCTTGGCCCTAGCGCCTTCTTGACAATGTTGAGGCTATTTGCATAGCTGGCCCTGCATTGCGCGTAGTGCTCTTGGAGTGTCTTCATACTAGGTTTCACCGCATCAAGTATACTAGCGTAAGTTCCTTGCACACGAATATGATGTGCGCTGGATTGCAGACGAGCAACGTATTGGGTTTGAAATTCAAGTACTCTTTCACCTGTTGCCAGAGATGAAAATAGTTGACCCAGTCGAGAAATGTCGGCGGAGGAGACGCCGTTAAACCCAGCATGTTTTCCAGGTAGTCTGTCACAGTGAGGTAGCTCTGGTGCAGGTCGTTCACGTAACAATTTGTCTAGCGTGACCTGCCAATCAGGGGAAGGCAGTGTGTATGTAGCTGAATTCGGGGGAAGTGATGTAGGTTCGCCGCAGATGGGAGTTAAATACTCCTTGAGCCTGAGATTGCGGTACCAGCTGGAAAAGAGTGGCTGGAGGCTCGCATTCAAACTTGCTATGTCAAAGCGATCAGGATCCAGCAAATGCACCGGAGCTGTTTCAGATGGCCACGACCTTAGTAACTGCACCAGTGCGGCATCGATCTCCACCACCCGCCGTGAGTGGCAGGCTTTTGATACACAATCACGTACTCGGTGGTGTTCGGGATGGTATCCGTCCAAAAGGTTATATTCGGCATAGTGAGGTCGGTTCTCCAGATTTATGTGCGGCTGGTTTGAAAGTTCCACAAGCATCGAGAGAAGGGTGGTTTCGCGGTTTTCCGATGAATAAACCAACACAGGAAGGGAGAATAAAAGGTGAAACCGTCGCGATGCTCCGTCAGCCTTGTTCCTGCCCCCTCCCTGGAGAATGTATATCAAGGGGGGAACGGTTGAATTCGACCGTAGAGCTCCAAGTTGCGACGATGGACTTTCTCCGAGGATGGTATCACCCCATGCTTTCACCCAACTTGATAGATCATTGATGATTGGTGAATCGAGGGACCACCTGTTAACAATGGATGCTGCAGTGAAGACCAAATTGTCCGATAGAGAGGGTTTGTGAAGTGGGACATGGTCTCTTTCTTCCTTAGGAAGCTGTATCTCGGACGGATAGAGGTATGCTTCTTGCAGCACCGCATTTCGACGATACTTTAATTCTGCATCGAAGTAAGGCCCCTCCGTAATTTGTTTAGCAGCAATCACCATTTGGTTCCACGACGAAGAGAGTCCTACGTCATGGACCTTCTCTCCACTCTCCAGGAGCAAGCGAGTTCCAGCCAACCATGCTAGAGAGATTGCTTCTTCAACACCTGTTCTACCTGTCAGTGGATCGGGTCTGCATGCATTGTTGGTTATGGCATGTAGATTAGCAAGATACCTCTTGCTGGTCAAACTGGAAATCCCTGTCAAGCAGCCTAGAGTGCCATCCACTTTGTAGATATGGTACAACACGTTGTCAGGTTGGTTGGGATCCTTGGTTCTGCGGGGGACGTTGGCTGAAGATTTGTGGGGTCTGATAACAACGCGACGGTGATGGCCATGCTGGGTGAGGTGGTGTTTACCCACTGGTACAAGGATACATCTAGGAAAGAGATCCTCCTCAACTTGGACCTTTGGGCGCAAAACGAGCCGGTTGACTAGACCAAACAGCGTCCCAACACATTGATCCTCATCGTAGACCATGTCTTTGAAGTCACAGGACTCGAGGTCTCCACCATCGTTGACAAAAAAGGACAAGCCATAGCGGGGTAAGCTAACTGACAACCTCAGCGACGCGAAACATTGGCCACTGTCAACTGGGGATGAGGTGATGATGAGATTTTTTTTGTTCTCAAGACATTCCAAACGGCGTGAAACCATGTCCCAGGTTGGGCTTCGGATGTCCACAAGAGACTCGCACCCTTTTGTCATTCGATACGGCCTAGATGCATGATCAATCCTCCAGTTATCAAAGGATCTCTCCCAGAGTTTCTTGAGAGGGCGTATCTCGATGGTATGTGTAGACAGGTTCAGCCAATGAGCATATCCTTTGGTTAGAATCGCAGGGAGGTCTCCCTCCAGCTGTGCCTGAGGAATCAGCTCGAAGATGTCTTGTGCATCTTTGTGCCGAGCTCGAATGACCAGGTTGGTGCTGCGCAACGAAAAGTGCACCTGTCCATGTTTTAATCCTCGGGTCTGTGTTATCCATGAGGTCGGCCGACTTACTTGGTGCTCAGATATCATAAACACTGTGACGAAATCCATTCCTGGGAGATCAGATGGAATGACCTCAAAGTTAAGCTGCGAAGAATGGTGAGCAACTTGTGTCACAGTCACGGTCAGAGCTGAAAGGCACGTACATCACCAAAAATTATACGATACACTGGATGATCCGTAATTGCACTCGGCAATCGGTCACCTATTGGCTGTCCATCCACCACAAGCGATCCGTCCAGCAAATTAACATGCACCTGACTGTTGGTCCCCAGTTGCTCCAGTGTGGCATGAAATCCACGGAGAATTTGGACAGTCCAATGGCTCCCATCGACGTATACCCGGCCGATATCCAGGCCAACGCTTTTGAACCGCAAGGTCAACACCGAGATCTGGGGTATCAGCTTGGATGGCGTTCTTCAATACCTCCTCGAGTGTGTGGGAGAGACGACGGTCTCGTTCCTGGAGTATTCGCGAATAGCTATGAGTGTCCGGGTCTGATGAACTGCGATCAGTGACATAGTTGGGAACACTGAAGAGGTCAGATTTACCCGGAAAATTCGTGGGAACGATCGTGCGCATGAGAATAGCACAAGAAAGAGCAATCTCAACGTCTCGCGCAGAATGGAGGAGCTTGTGCATCCTAGAAGGCTCCACATCAAAAGTGCTTCGGCAAATCGCAGCCATGTCCCACAAAACCTGTCGACGTTCCTCGTTCGTAGGTGACTTGATCACGTCATACAATAGATCGTTTACCCAGTTAAATGTCTTCTCGCGCACGTTGCGAAGAAGTTTAAATGTTCGCTCTGAGATGGCTTCAGAAGGACCTGAGACAACTAAGCTCGCCAATATGGAGATGGTTCCCATCGCTGGCCCATCTGACGAACCAGCTCCAACGTCGATAAACAACCTCTCGAGCTCGTCTAGAAGTGTGTGGCAGAACGAAGCATCTTGAAGCTCTAGATGCCACATCAACCCCAGTTTTGGCGAGTGGTCCGACCTGAGACGATGCTTGTGCTAGTAGCAAGCGAGTTTCATGGTGAAGAAAGTTGAGACTTCTATTGCGCACTTCTCGGAGAATATTCATCCACTGGAGTGAGCCACCACTCCGCAAGTGCCCAAACGCGGTAAACTCGTGGAGTGGAAGCTCAGTATGACAGCTCGCCTGAGCAGACAAGACTTGATTGGATGTGTGAGTAGTGGATGTCAGGTATTCCTGCAAGCTCGAATCCGCGTAAAGTCCACTTGGAATTTTGTACGCGAAATCCCCCATGTCTCTGAATCTCGGGTCTTGTGGTAGCTCTCGTGGGGTATCGCCATCGTATATAACGTATAGTAACTCGTCTTCAGAAGAATATGCAAGGCTGATAAGCGATCTCTGATGCCTCAGAGCATAGCGTTGCAATTCAGGGACCTTGACGATGGGAGTAACGTCGAAAAGGTATCTGTGATTCGTCTTATTGCTAAACAGTCTCCAATCGTAGCAAGAATCCATAAGGCGGATGGTGGCAGAACGCCAGGCTTCAAACGACACCGGACATTGCAGCTCGAATAGGATAACCTTGAATTGAAACGAGCCAGAGCCTGAGCGTAGTGCGTCTCCTTGAATGCAATATTTGAGATCCTGAAGATGCGAGGAGCTGTCATAATAACGGACAGGAAAACTGTGTTCGGTGAATCTTTGAGAAAAGACGGACGAAGCTGGCTGTGGCTGGGCATGTCGTACGGAGAGATACTGGTGGGCTCGAAAAAAACGGTGGAGGTTCATGGTTTTACGGAGAAGGAGCCTGTCGAAAAGATCCATCGGAATTTCTGGAGAGAAGCTAGCCAGAATGGGAATTTTCTTGACGACTAGCTTGTCGATAGCGATCCAGAGCTCGATTATGGTCAGGAGTGCAATAGAGAAATGCTCGGGGTCGTAAGGGGGTTTACGAAACTGGTCGTCAGAAATACCAAAAATACGCCATGCTCCGGACAAGTACTTTTCTAGCAATACCTCGAGCTGTATACACGCCTCGTCTACATCCATGACGCAAGCACTCCAGTCGTCGATTTCCTGTTCGACCGCCTTCTCAACATCATAGAGGGCCACGCGATCGTTTTGACGATATGCCTCTTCGAAAAACATCCCTTGTGAACACAGAAAATCGTGGAGAGATCCACGGATATGATGGTGGAGGACAGGAGTATCGGGGGAATTGGGGATATGAATAATGAGAGAGGTGGAGAGGTACTCGCTGCAACGAGGGAGTGGGAGCTGGATGTCTCGAGTAAGATCGAGTTGTGAGAGATTCCATGAATGAGATGAGCGTTGTAGGATCTGTGCCTCTATGCACCTGTTATCAAGAATGTCTGAAAGATGGGCGCAGATTTGCGTCGCCGCCTCAGCGAGCCACTTGGGGACAGAAGTCCCGAGCTTCCTGAAGCGTCGGAGTATCTTCACTGACATCAAATGCAGGAGATCGCTGGAAAGGCTGGTGTTGGCGCCATACTTTGCGAGGTTGAGCATGAGGAATAACATGAACATTTTGTAGGCAGTACGTCCGCGAAGAGAGCGGTCCAGAGATGACTGGATGACAACCTTCATGAGAAACCACTCCTCTGAGCGATACCACGTATTGTCCAGACCTCTCACTCGACGGACAACACGTTTGGCAACGCGTGTCACTTCAGCAGGTCGTCCAATAGCACCTAGGATGCCGGAAAGCAATTGCGTAGTATACCGCGGGCCGTATTTAGCGCGATCCTTGTACCACTCGGCGTGTTGGTCAGAGTTGCTGCTGTTTATGGAACTGAGGAAATCTGCGAGCTCGCATTGGAATTCCCCATCATGAAAGACTTCGTTGGGAATCTCGAGAGTTAGCTCAGGATATGGTCGTATCACTTTCTCCAGTGCGCCTTTGTCAACGAATGGGTTCAACTCGAACGCTTCATAGAGGGTACACTGGTCGTGCTTCCTGAATATGATCGCAGTTTCGTAATGTGTAAAGGGAAATAAGCAACTATCTGTTGACTCTGAGCAAGATGTCGAAAAAGAAACTAAGAGCATACCTCCAGGTTGCATCTCACGAAGTTGGGAGAGGAATTCAGATCGATTAGAGTGCCAGCGCAAGCCGCGTAGCATCTGCACAATGCGATCCCACTGAGATTTGTGGACGTCGTCGACATAATCGTAATAGGCATCAACAGCAGCGCAGACTGTATGAGCGAATAAACGCGTGCGCTTGTCCGGGTCACGATACCGCTTTTCGTCTTCCGGCTTATTCACTGGAAAAAATACATGGTTAATGACATACTCCAGATCCGATGTCTGACTCGGATCGCCACGAGAGCTATTATTGTTGAAGACAGAGGAGAACATGGATAGGATGAGTGATTGCCAGCCAAGAAAGAGTCGAAGTGTCAGATTTTGACGCCGACGCAGTGGCTGGCACGTTCCGACTTTCAACCCCGCTCATTCCTCCGAGTCGCGCTCCCTGCACGTGAGTCTATGTATCTACACGGCCACCAGCATTATGCACTGTCATTCTTTTTATCGCTGACGATACGTGGGCGCAATGCCTTGAACCGATGTACTAGATCTTGGAGTAACCAGCACCTGTACCCTTGCGAAAATGCAATAGAATCCCTGTAACGGGAGGATACGATACAAGTAGTAGTGAATACTTTCATTACAGAAGTAGCAAAAACCGAGGTAGCACAGCATTACGATCTATCTTAGCTTTTTGCAATCATCACCTGTGTCGCGCGCTCGCTGCTGACTCGTGTACCCTGTCGCACCCACTGCAGACTCGTACAACCTGTCGCGCTCGTCGCTGACAACCCTCTATTTAGTCGCGTCCATCCGCTGACTCACGGCCCATGAGCGCATTCATATCACCACTCCGTATCATATTCCACGAGGTTTCAAAGGTGAACAGAAAGGGGATAACGCCCACTGGCAGCATCGATGAGTCCTCGTTTTATCTGTTGTATAAAAGTTACCATTACAGCTCCTCACTAGCGGGAAAGTTGCGAACCCGACGTACATAACCAGGTTTAATATTTCCTGATGGGTTAGTAACTTCCTTGCCTTCCTCCACTCCGCCAGTTTTGGACCCAGTATGAGTCCGTCGATAGACGCTCATAGCGGGCTGGTCACCACTCCGGCACCACATGCACCACCTTCAACTTTCACTTGCTCAATGCAAAGTTTACATCTCAACGTATACTGTTCATTGTTGCTCAGCCTAGCTTGTGCTATTATTCATGCGCTCGCACCCCCCGTTTTCGACTTGCTCATCTATGTAACAGGGAGTACTGGCGTGTGGCCGTTGCAATCCCTCGCCGTAGGTCACTCACACGCCTTGCAGCCCCTTCGATCCAGGATGTTAAGCGTACATTTTGGGTAGGTAGTGCTAACACTACTTCAGAGTCCTTTATCTAAATCCCACGACTTTACATGAATACGTATCAATCGAGCAGCGTCCATTTTCCTAACGAATCCCAAGTGAAACCCGCCAAAAAAAGAAGTACAAGTACAGTACGTCTTTCAAATGTTCGTATCAAGTTTTTGAATTTTCATGCGAGCAAAGCTCTTGTCCTGTTTCGTCAATGAGCATCCTCATGTGTCAAAGAATGAAGTTGGTCACGAACTTGGACTTGTCAGGTGTTTATTTGATCAGAGTCCGCAGAAAGATGGGTCGACTTCAGTCGAATTGACGTTGACTCTGCCAAGTTCGATCGCCAACCCTC
>JBBPRA010000967.1:0-10490 GCA_038092775.1 Boletus rubescentipes
CAAGTTCTTCCACGCTGTGTTGCACTTTCAAATTTCCTGGCCAGCACTGGTGGCTGCCTTGTTACCTTCCTGAGTCCTGACACTAGCGTCAATGATCAGACTTGCACCTTGCAGCATGTTACCCAAGTACTAGTACCTTCAGGTACCAATGACACCACACGCGTCGCAGTCACTTTGCCGGTTCCTTTGAACCTCGCTGACTCTGAATTTGTTTCTTGTTTTCCACCGGCCTGCATGGCGGCATACATGGAGCTCATCAGGCAAGATGTGTACTTTCACAAGGCCAGCGAGGACGCGTCTTTATGGCCATCTTCTGTCTTGCAGTTTGTCCAGTCGCTGAAGAACGAGTTGAAGTTACCTGGGTGGTTGAAATCAGTAAGTTGCCCACCAATATTCAGAATTCAAGACACTCGTTGCCTCACAACTGGAAGGGTCCGGCCCCATTTACCAACAAGTGCGCGATTGATCTGCTCAATCAACTTCTGGTGTCGGACAATGCGTCTATCGCTGATCTCTGGGATAGTACGGACATGATCACTGATAAGGAGACGGAACAGCGACTACATGTTGTGTTTAATGGCGCGCTCGTTGACTGCGCTAGGATTCGTGCAGTTGTTGAAACAGAGTACCTGACAGGGATTCCATATCCAAAGGAGTCATTCCTTGTCATCCTTGTGAGGGATGCTATCTTGCATGCTCATGTGTGCCTGTCTGCACTGTATGTCTGCTCTCGCCTTCCGAAGTTTGCACCATGAATATCCTTCTCATGCAGGGAGGACATCCCAGTAGCTCTTCTGCAGCATTTCAGTGGAGAGCCCATTCCGATTCTGAGCTACGTGACGAAGAAGTTCTATGTCCCACTTGTTGTTTCAATCTGCCAAGAGGTGCCTGTTGAGGAGCATAGTTCAGACCATGAACACCAATGGAGCGACGAGGATTCTGGTGTGGAATCCGAATTATTTCAGCATTCCCCTCCCACCATGTCTGAATTCCTCGATGGTTGTGAAAACACAGAGACACCCAAGGAAGACGAAGAAGAGTCAAGGGAGGACATCCTCTCCCCACAATCCGAAGTGTACTTCCTTGCATATTCCCCGTCCACGAATCCACCCACTATTTGCCACATTCCTGTTCTGTGCATGGCCGACGAGGAGCAACTCCTGGTGTTGATGTCCAGCTTGCTTTACCAGCAGCGAGTGTGGCACATCAACGATCCATTGCTTGGGTTGGAGTTCTCAAAGTATGAAATGACGATCAGATTATTTGTGGGATGGCTCGAAGATGATCAGTCCTCTGGCCGTGTGCTGGTCAGTGATTGCCATCATTTTGATATTTCTTGTCTAATAACCGACGTCCTTGTGTTTAGCCACGCATTCACCTCGGGGAGATAAGAACCCCAGCTGAGCTCGATTTATCATTGCCCTCAGTGGCTCTTGTCATCTCTCGGCTCCTATGCGGTCTAGAATCGCAGATTATCAGTGTCCGCGACTCCGTCAGGCACTCTATGGGCACAGTTATCAGCGAGACACAATCCCATTTGTCACTCTCATGGCGGATTGATACGGATATTCAGAGAGACGGCCCTGGTTTCACCCTGGAAAACAATAATGCCCGTGACATGATGACCAAGTGGATTAAAAGTCAGGCATATTTAGAGTGCGAAGGGTGCGTCCTTGTGTATCATTGTCACTTCCTCCTTTTCGACCGTTTAAACAGACCAATGCCTCCCTGAAAGAAAGCAGATGTGACCAACTTGTAGGTTTCCTGGATTCTGAACTGCTCATCCCTTGTTTCAGTGTGCACCCTGTAGAGCCAGTTCTGCCACGTCGATCCAATCGCCACAACAGTCACCTTCTACACGACCATCGTGAGTTAGTCTTTGTTCCCTGTAGATGGATAGGATTCATACTTTGATTGCAAAGTTATCCACTATCTCCCTCCTCAATTTCATCAAAGGGTGGAAGTTTGCTGATCCTGTGAGTCATGAGTCCTGGACGAGGTCATTTGATTGATAGCTCGTGTAGAGAGCTTCGAGAATTGCGCCAATCTACCGATAGTGTTCCGACGTTTTATTCACAGTTATCGTGTTCTGTGTGAGTGGATACAAAGGGCTCAACAATACTTGCTCATCATGGTTTCTGTATAGATTTGCTGCGACCACTGAGAAGGAAGATCGCAAAATTTTCCGCTGGATGTTTGATCATTGAGTAATACCCCAGTCCCTTCCATCTGATTTGGAGTTCCGTGAGGAGTACAGCACCATGACAGGCTTTATTTGGCCTGAGACATGGCATGTTAGAGTGCATAATTTTGCCCGAAACATTTCCCTTGAACCGTCTCACTATGTTTTACAGGAGGACCTTCCATCAGTCGATGCTGCACTTGAGCTGTGTGTGCAAGATCTCCTGGAGGGTGTAGCCACACTCAAGGCTAGACCGAATGCAGTGAAATGCATTCCCATGAAGGAGTTTCCTGTTGATTTGCGAATCCTTGAACAAGGCTTTTTAGAGATATTCCAAGCATCTCACAGGTCTTGTGAAAAAAAGGGAGCTTCAGGAGAATGAAGCAGCTTGGCGCCATGACCATGATCGCTTGCTGTTTGACTTCTTCATACGCCATGTCAAACACAGAAAGGATGATGGTGTACCTACACTGATGGGGGGTCAACCAATCTCGCATCTTGAAGATCCACTCTCCCGCCCAACGTAATTTTTCACTCACATATGTACCTATCTGTCTCACTAGATTCTTATTCTCCTGCAGTTTGGAAACTACTCTTCGTTTTCCCAAGAGCAACAATGTGCAAAGGAGCAACTTTATGAATACGAATCACTCTATGACCTACTCGCTTGTCGAATCCCACTGGCAGATCTTCGTACTTGGCTGCATGGTCGAGGTGCTTCCTTGGAAGCAGTCATTCAGGAACAGGATGATTTTGTGTACATCCTCTCTCAGTTTTCATTTTGGAGATGGGAAAGAAATGCAGAGACAGAGGCCCAGATGATTTCCCAGCTCGGTCAATTACCCTCGACAGGACGATGCGACGCAATGGGATGTTTACTTGTCGAGCTCCATAATTTATCCCTTCCCGAAGACGTCGGGCACCTCCTGCTGGTTGTCTGTCCTGCGGGAAAGCATGGTGGAAGAAGAACAAATAGCGAAGCCAACACTACAGCGAATGGACCCAACGCTCAGACCCATCACTGGGGCCAGAGTGAAGCATCAACCGAAACACCAAGCAGTTCTTTGACTGTTCCAGGTGCCTCATTTGGTGCGGAAACAGGGATGAATGGAACCCATTATACTATACCATCGTCCTCTTTTTCCACTTCTATGCAGACACATGAACAAAAAACGGCAGACAAATTAGGTTTCAAGGTTCAGGACCTCCGACTTGGACCAGATACCGCATGTCTTGAGTTGCCTATTCTGATTGTCGAGTACAAAAAGGACTCAGACAATTTGATGAAAGGCACGAATAAGCTCAGGATGTATCTTACCGCATCCGTCAAGTTCCTCCAAGCTGTCGGGATCACGAATATCCCTGTGTACGGTGTACAGACTGATGGGCCAATCGTAGTTTTACCAGCTGCTGTCATTCGCGATG
Organism: Boletus rubescentipes; assembly: GCA_038092775.1. NCBI lineage: Eukaryota > Fungi > Basidiomycota > Agaricomycetes > Boletales > Boletaceae > Boletus > Boletus rubescentipes. Next base: position 3,608 of record JBBPRA010000967.1, read on the forward strand.
ACAGCGTGCGTAACTTGTTCACGACCTGTCCACGAGCTGATGATATTCATTTCTTCAACAGTTCGTCTATCTATTCGAACGGCTGGTAGAGAAGCTGGATATATCTACGCCTGTGGGAGCTTGGCATTACGCGACAATACTCTGTCGACTTGCGCAAAATCACGCAGAGGTCCTGGAAAGGAAGTTTGAAGAGGGCAGAGAAATTCTGATCACTTCTCTGCTTAAGGAGGGGAACCAGGTGGAAGGATGGACTATGGACCATCAAAAGCTCAGGTTTAAAGCAAAGCACAAGACGAAATCGCCACCGCAGGAAAGTTGACGAGCAGAGAGGGGTGTACGAAACCTGGATATATATGAGGAACGTGACGCTATCCTGCTGTCAGCGTCCCTGATCGATGGCCCTAAGTTCAATGTAATGAACTTCTGTGATTTGGTTTTGAACCTAGAACCAGGATGTTGTTTAGCGACACATCGATAGCCCAGGATCAATCCGGAGAGAAGGAAATGGCTTGTTAAATTCGTGGATCAATCACACAAATTCTGGCTGGAATAACACTGGTTTTGGCTCACAAGTGAACATACGATCACATGTCTCAATTCTAACTTCATATTTTGTATTAGAGGTGCATGCATTCGGCCAACATTTTGGTCTTTGCTCACCATACTCGCAAATTTGCTGCAGCCGCAGAGAATGCTGACCGCAGGGTTTTTTCTGCTGGATGTTCGAGCATTGGGTTACAACTATAGTCCTTCCATTCAGGCTGATCTGATTTTTTGTGACGAGTACTCCATCCAGAAGAGCTTCCGTCTGACCGAAATGCGGAATTCTAGAGTGTCTGCGATAGACAAGACATAGTTGATGACAGCCTGAGCAGTGAGAATTGAATTGCATTCGCAAGTGGATTAAGACACCACGGGTGTGAGCACTGGCAGGCGCAACTTGAAGGCAAAAAATCGCTTTACGTAAGATCATGCTAAGAACCAGGTTGTGCCTCCAGAATCATGTTCTGCTCACAGTGACTGTCACTGACGGAACTCTTTGACCTTAGCGCGCAATGCTAGACACTAGTGAAAATCATTTCATTTCAACGGAGTTAGCCATAGTAAGGCTATTGCCGTGGATGAGAGCTTTAAATTCAGCAGTCTTTGCTGACAAGCTTAACTTGCTAGGGCTATACCGCTGATTGGTGACGCAACCGCAATGTTGTACATATCATGCGAAGCAGTGTTGCCGTCTCACCGAACTTTTTTCAAGGTTACCTCGGCTTCAGTGCGAGGGCCGCATCAAAGTCGATACGACTCCGCTGTCACGCGGAGTCAAATCATCCGGGTCGCGTTTAAACGGAGTCATTCGCTATCATCCGTCTCTCTTTTTATAAACCCATATGCCTTCTGGTCGCGGTGGTCAGCGATCATTCCAACGGAGGTATGCATCCTACCGGGAGCTGTAGATGCCATCACTGATGGCCCCACCGCCATGTGGAGTCTATCAGGACTCAAACTCAATCACTCAAAGTGAGCTAATGAGAATGATGAATGACAATTCCAAAGATGAAGAAATACAGGCTGATAACTACTTATCTTATATACCTACAGAGTCTGTGCACAGACCAAGACATGCACAGGACATGTGGTCTTCGTGCGTGAACTAAAGTGACAGTGTGTGTGAAGTGAAGGTTAGTATGTGAGAGTGTGACTGTGATTATGTGAAGTAAAATAGAGTTCCTGACAGAGTCGAGTCGTCTGTCATCACATGCAGAAATCGTAACGAGGGACAGGAGTCGAAAATCAAGATCCCTTGGACATCCTCCCACCATTTCACACGGGTATGACTTGTACCAGCCTTGAGCAAATACATGGGAACACTAAGAGCTTTTAGGCGACGGGTACTACTACCACTGATTCCCTCGGGGTGTTGGCGGGTTTATGTCACCCTCCCCGTTGGAATCATGCAGACTCACGGTTTGACATGCAGTATTAGCTTCGATCACCAGATGCTTGCTCCAACTTATGCAAGCGTGGCCAGCCTTGTGTCTAGGGCCATTGGGATGGTTTGCTGGTTATCTGACAGGGAGTGCATGATACCTATGACGCAAGTGCTTATTTCAGTTCTTCCACATGAATGGACCTCTCCGCTAGGTGGTTGTCATCAAGCTTCTAGTATGCGTTGAATGGAGCAAAATGGCAGCGCACTTTTTGACGACTCTTATCATCACATGGTAAGAGCAAGAATCGTTTATCTACACAATGGTTTTGGCGTCATGGAAGCAGCATTAAAGGTGGTCAAATCAATGCCAAAACTTCATCGAGTATTCCCTTCTCCCATTTGTGACATTCACTTCTCTAGAATGCGTTTTACTCTTGCAACGTCCATGGTCGCACTGGCTATTTTAACTGCTGCAGCACCTCAGCCCGCTGGGCAGAGGATTGGCATGGCCATCCCAATCACCAAACGTTCTGGGTTGGTGAATGCTGATAAGACCGTTAACATTGACGCACTCAAATCCCATGTTGCATCAATCAAGGCATATGTTGCATGCACCGTCACAGCGTATTCACTCAAGCATCTTTGTTTTAGTAAGATCCATCATGGCTGTTACGGTCGGTCCGGGTAGGAACGATCGTAGACCTGGAGACAAGGGATTGTCGACTAAGAACCTTGCTTATCGACGGGGCGAGTCGTATGGTTGACGACCGGAGACTCCTACAGGGACTTCCTGAGGTGGACAAGGGATAGTCGACCAAGGGAGACCCTTGTCGACGAGGCGACCGCAAAGAAGAGCGGTGAGGACGAGTCGCAAAGAAGAGCGACCGGGGACGAAGGTAAGACGACGAGCGTCCACTCAAAAGTAGGACGGGGACTTAGAGAGCGGTTGACGTGGGAAGGGATAAGAGATGCTATTCCAGGTAGGTCTAGCTTAGAGAATACAAGGTATCGACGGCAGGGTTTATATACCTAAAGAGTACTGCGCACGGACCAAGCTATGTAGTGGCAGAAGGTCGGAGGAAGCTCAATAAGGTAAATGGTGCGAGGGAGATAACGGAAGTTATCGGAACAAAGGAAACGAGGCTGTCCGTCGGAAGGAAGCGGAATAAAAGATAAGAGTTCGTAATCAAGATGACCATCGTGAGAGAAGTGGAAAGAAATAGTAATCATCGTGTGAAGGAAAGGCATTAGCAAGAAGTGTAGGACAAATGCTAATGAGAAAAGCAAAGAAAAAGGTGAATCGTAACAGTCTTCGTGTTATTGTTTTGAGGCACAGCCATGGTTTTGTGGCCATGTAGGTGTCGGATACAGCATCTCTCCTCCTTGTCCTTAGCCAACTTGTTCCCTATGGTGGCTGCGACGTAGCAGCCTTTCTCCACCATAAACAAGTATTGGAGGGTCATGGTGGGCACTTGTGGTGATAGCGTATTGGGGACAGTCGAGTAGGTAGTGTCTGACGGTTTCAAGCTCGTTGGGGCAGCTTGTGCAGTGGGGTATGGGAGAGTGCTTTTGATACGATGAAGGTGGAAATTGAGGGGACAATGTCCGATGCGAAGCCACATGTAAGCCAACGCTTGGTTTCGGGTGAGGAGCAAGGTCAGGGCTAGGAAAGAGGAGCCTGTCAGGAGCTTGTTATCTGTAATGGGATACTGTAGATGTTTAGATCGCTTAGAGGTGGTCCAGGTACGGTTCCATCCCTCCGTTTCGGTGCATCGTCGTTGCTGGAGCAGAGCGGATACGCTGAGTGGGAGGCGGTCTTCTCGTAGATAGTAAAGAAGGCGTTTTCGTGGGTTGCTGCCGGAAGCGGCTTTTTTTGCCTCTTCGTCTGCCTTGGTATTACCTGGTACATCTTTGTGCCCCACGACCCAGCGAATGTTGATGTCTTGCTTTCTGTGGCTGTGTTTTTTATAAACTGCACGATTAGTCTGTTGATCAGGTCATGCCCAGACTTGGATGAGAATACATCACCGGATTTGATTGTGGCCTGGTTGTCGACGAATATGTTGATGGGCAAGTCCAGGCCCATTTCTCTGAGTAGCAGTTGAGCTACTAGCATTAGCCCTACTGCTTCTGCCCCATAGACAGTGTGTTCATTGTCTTTTCCTAGATGGTATCGTAGGTATCTGGGGTCGCGGTTCGAATTATACACGACTGCTGCAGCTCCAATGAAGTTGCCATTGATGCCCGAACCATCTGTGTAGACGCGTGTGCCTGATGTAATCTGGTTGTGTTTGGTGATGGATTTGTCCTTGTCGGGGGTGACATGCGTAGAGTGGGGGGGCTGTGCTAGAAGGCTCGCGACGTGATGCTTTATGTTGTATTTTACCGCTTGGCAAAGGAGGGAGTGAAAGGGGTGGGATTGAGGATGAGCTGTGAGGTGTAGAGCTGCACGTTGACAGAGGGTTTGAAGTGTGTTGGGCGATAGGGAGGAGTTCTGCATTGGCTTCGACTGCGTCCAGTGCAGTGGTGCAGAAGGCGCCAGGAATGGTGATGGCAGCGGCCCATCGTTGGACTCGGTCGAGGCGTTTTGAGGTACCAAGGGATCCTCTGTTAGTTAGGTCGGAGCTTCCAGTGTAAATCAGTTTGGACCAGAGGTCCAGCGCATAGGGCATCTTGGTTAATGCGACTGACGCGTATAGTCATCTGCCTAGGGTGAGGGGAATACCTTTCAAGGACAGTGAGATTTGACGCAGCTGGAGGACATAGGTGGTGCCTTTTCCTATTGCATAGGTGATATGTTTGTGCCAGCATAGGGCTTTGTTGAGTAGGAATCGGTGGGAGTCCATCAGGATTGATGGAGGAGCCTCTTCATTGGGGGGCAATCTTTGGCTTTATTCCGGGAGAAATCCATTAGTGCAAATTTGGACGTTTCGAAGTTGGAGGTTATGAAGGGCAGACCACCCAAAGTCACCGCTGGCTCGTGATAACATGTCTTGGAGAGTGACGTGGGTGTCGGTGAACGTTTTACCTGTGGCTAGAAAGGGAGTGTCATCTACGAAGGCTAGGGGTCGGAACCTCTAAATAGGTCGGAATTGTAGATGATGTAGAGGGTCATTGGAAGTGGGTCACCTTGACCTATGCTATTGCTGATGGGGATCCAGTCGGAGAGGAGAGGAATCCGTCGAAGAGCAATTTGGTTTTGCACCCCCATAGTACTTGATCTGTGAAGTCAATTAGTGTAGAGGGTATTTTTCGTTTGCGCATATTGTGGAGAAGGTGGTTGGTGACGGCGTTAGGGAAGGCACCTTTGATGTCTAGGAATAGGGCAGAGACAACATTTTATTGAGGCTTCGAGGAGATGTAACGAGCCGGTGGTCAACCACTGAAGTGGATGTTTGGGAGGAGGTTGTCGGATTCCAGTATGTGGGCGAGTTGGTTTGATACTATGGCCGTTTGCATAGCACGACTGTAATGAGTTCGTGCCAGGGGTCAAAGTATGTTTTGAGTAGGAAGATGGCGCGGAATAGACGTAGCAGGTGGGGGATTAGTATGCTTGAGCCGTTTCTTGATACAACGTTCTTGATGCCGTCCGGGCCAGGGGCTTTCATGGGGCTCAACTTGTTGAGGGAGCGTTCGAGCTGCTCTGCCATGATATCTGAGGGTTCGTGGACTGGGTCAGGGTAGTCGTATCTGGGACTGTTGATGATTGACGAGGAGCGCTTTTCTTGTCGTTGGTGGAGGCGGTTGAGATTGAGCCATAGGGGATCTTTATTTGGAGGGTGGGGATGCGAGAAGGACTTCCATCAGAGGGGTTCTGTGTTGAGATATTTGTCTTCGCTGCTGATGTTTTTGAGCCAGCTGAACCAGTGGTCTCACTTGGCGTATTCAATGTTTTTCCATGGGAGGGGTGGTCAGGTATGGATCTCATTTTATAGGATAAATCAGTTTCATCTCGTATTTGTGAGAGTTCTTTGGACCACCAGCACTTGGAGTGGCGACTTGGGCAGATAGCGGAACATAACATGTTGGTTGATTGCGGGTAGGATTGGGTCGGTAACTTCTTTGGCCATTTGTTGATATTGGTTTTTCGTTGCTATTGGGTCAGCCAGCCGAGAAGAAGGAGAGAGCCTTTGAGTGATTTGTTGAACTGCTTCCAATCAACATGGTTGAAGTTTCTGGTGGGTCTGGCATCAGGATTAGGGATTTGGAGTTTGAGGGATGTGATCATGGGTACGTGGTCCATGCAGGGGCCTTGTTTGGATGGGTCAGTGTAGCAGTGGACAATGGTGTTGGTGGTGGATTCCGTGCAGAAGATGTTGTCAGGTCGGGTCCAGTTTTTTGATGCGAGGGCTTCGAGCATTGGGATATCCTTGGGAAGGGCCATGATCATCCCATGGTCCACTATTAATTCTAGGAGGGGGTCAGCATGGTCAAGGTGAGGAGGTGGTTGTTGCATTCTTCTTCCCAGAACGGGTGGTGGCGATTGAAGTCTCCTAGCCATAAGCATATGACTGAGGATGGTCGGTGGATGAGGTACACAAGGGATGGCACAACGTGCACAATCGTATGCATTGTCACTGTCGCTTTTGTAACCCGTTGAGCCCAGGGCACAGGTAGGGTCAAGGATGCGCAGGCAAATGGAAGCGGTAGAATAATGGTGGCATACCGTCCAATGCATCGCTGGTGTCGTCGATATCAGAACATGCGGGCGGGAGCAGGATCTCGTCACGAGGTGGGGGAGGACGATAGGGTGGAAGTGGACGCGTTGTTGGCATTGACATCTTGTCATTGTTAGTATGAGGAGAGGGGAAAGGGCAGGCGAGGACACGGCGTCGTCGTGAGGTGGATGAGGGTGAGAGGGAGTAGGACATGTTGTTGGCCTTGGGGGAGGGGGAAGGGCAGGCAAGGACACAGCGTCATTGCGAGGTGGATGAGGGTGAGTGGGGGTGGGGGTGG
>JBBPRA010000968.1:0-10481 GCA_038092775.1 Boletus rubescentipes
CGAAATGGCCCTAGAACCGAGATGCAACGCGCAGGAAGAACTCAGGGGGCGATGGCTGATAGCACGACAGGAGCAACCTAAAGACCGGAAAAGACGTTCGGGTTGACCTTTGCTGATCCAGGAAGGATATTTTCAGAGGTGGAGAATTGTAGGTAATACATGTATATTACGCCGAGCCTCGCTGGGCACCTCTGGAATAACGAGTCCAATTGTGCACTTGATCAATAAGACAACATGCGACGCTGAGCCCACCATGGGTCCCGGCATGAACGATGCCGGGTGGTACCACATCGCGAAAAGGTACATATTGTCCACCGCTTTGACGTTTCCTCCACACGTGAAAGATGCAAAAGCCATCCGAGTTCGAGTCCCTCCTTTCAAAGCCCACCACTTCCTCCCACTACTTTGATCGCCAAGATGATAATGCAGATAATGCTCACCGAAATTACCCTCTCCCCAACTACCGAGGTTGAAAGAGAACTCCAGAGTGTCGATATCCGGCTTGCGGAAATGTCAAAGCAGGTCTCCGAGATGCAAGCCCACGCCAGGCGATGGACGATGGCCGCCCCCCGCGAAAGGTACGAAAAACGTGTTGGGAAAACCAACAAGTTTTTCGGACCTATGGATTGGGACGAAATCATCACGTTTGCACAATCGTCCACGCAAGACTGGGTCTACGACCCATGGACGTTTTACTGCATGCTCGAACAGCTCCCTGACAAGTTTCCTCGCAAGGTGGGGGCTTGCAAACAAATCAGTCACCAACTGCGTCTCGCAGGTGAGTCGTGCATTCTTGACAAGTAGTGCAGTCGGATAATGACAGCTACCTAGCCACTAAATTAGGGCGAATATTAGACAAAGGAATTCCGGATAGCGAAGCAGACATGTACCTGGGTTTGCTTGAAGAGCAAACTCTCCGGTTCGTGGAGATGATCGACGGGATACAAGTAGAGGTGACTGAACAGCTGGATAAAGCGATCGAGGTATCGAAGCAATTGCAGAGAATTGGCGTATGGAAGGATTGATGTTGCTGCAGAGCAGGCAAGGCAAGTTCCCTGGGCTAGTCCTCTGACGAAACTGACAAGGGATGCAGGGTACAGACATACAGGGAACATCCATCCATTGCACCAAGCAGACCTGTGGATGTAAGCAGACCATGGGATACAGATCATGGAATACGAGCGGGTTGCTGGGAACTGATATATGTCAAACGCACAATGCAGAACATGAATGACAAAAGCATGTACAGTTATAATGGAGATGCATCGACCGAACGATAACAAGGGACAACTGGCAATGTTGATCGAGGGCCGGAGTGCGTCATTCTATCAGTACGTTTCAGACAGGGAAAATACGAGGTATGACCTGTAGAGATAGGTTCAACACTGTCCGGTCGGTATGCGGTGAATGAGAGCTTACTCAGAGGGTTTTACATCATTTCGCGCAGGAACCGGACAAGATATCAAAACTAAACTTATTATTGGAGTCTGAAATATAAGTCATTACAGGCATGGTGATGACTTCAAAGCGAGTCCCTTACCTCGCAGATGACAAACAACACTATCTTGCGCAACGGATCAAGATTCGATACCAACTACAGCACAACGTTGTTAAAACATAGCGCATCAAACACAGGCTGGTGGCAAATCTAGATCGGCTTGATTTTAAAGTGAAGAGAAATGAGAGAGAAAATGAGACACTGGGGAAAGTGTTATTCGACGCTCAGAGAAGAATTGTAGAAGCACACCTTCAGGTCCTGCACAAGATAGTAAAAGACGCGCAGTCCTTCTGGGTCCTCACTGTCCTGGATATCCACCAGGGACCCGATTTTTGTAGTCTAACCAATAATGAAGACAGTTGGTTACTAAGCTGAAAAGCACGAACCTCGAAGGCGATATGGTCATTTCCGATACGAATCTCAAGTTCTTGCTTTCCGAAGATGGTCTTTTTTGGCCAGTTGGTGTCGTCTTCCCTGGAGTGGCGATGAACGCGATGAGGACACAGCCACGTGGAGGATATGCGCGCGCTTACTTTGTGATCTCGCTAGCCTCGACGACGCGTTTGAGTTCCTTGACTACCAAAGACCCGACCCACACTGGAATAAGGCGCGATAAGCCGAGGGAGATAGAGATGTGGCGCTGCACGCTCACTTTCTTTGCGAATGAGACTGTCGTTTCTGTAGTTTGAGTTGTTTGCATATCGTAGACGACCGTGCGAGTACTCGAACTCGAGAAACTCGTGTCCGTGTTTTCCTGAATGGCCCGTGCTATTGAAGGTTCAGTGTTCAGCCCTAGTTCAGTGTCGACATACATACTAGTATCTGGAAATAGATTAGTACTGAATACCGAATACGTCAATCATACATACCGAAGGTAGAATGGGTCTTTATCGTACGAGCTCATCGTGGTGGATGTTGAAAAACGATGAAAGGGTTTGGTTAAGAATTTGACTAAGCGCGATCCGGAAGTTGCCGACTCATATTCTCTCCTACTCTTCCAAGACGATGAAGTTGGCTCGTCCGTCGCGAACGCCATGGACAGCGTTGGCAAGATGGGTCCGGTACAACAGCACTACACCACCGTACGTGTCTCTTACTCGTCCAACTGACCACTGCGCCGAACCAATTGACAGAGCCAAGACACCCCCAAGCACGGACGAACCAGTCGTGCTGTCCGAGACCGACGTTGCCTCCATGATCATCCCCGGCCGAGCCTTGTACCCCCCAACCACAATCTCCCGGACACACGGCATCCCCGTCGCCGAGATTCATTTCCGGTCGCACCATCATTACCCACTGGACCTCTTTGCACATTTCGCAGGGCATGCTGCGAGCGCGCTGGGTATTCCTGCAACGCGTCCTATTCCACTCCCGACACAACGCTCGATGTGGACCGTCCTCCGAGGACCGTTTATCCATAAAAAAAGCCAAGAAAACTTTGAACGACGCGTACACAAGCGGGTCATCAAGGCATGGGATGCAGACCCCGTCGTCGTGGATAGGTGGGTGCGCTACCTGCGGAAACACCAGATGCCGGGTGTTGGTATCAGAGTCACGACTTGGGAGAGGGCGCCACTGGGTGTTGGCAAACAGATATTTGAGCAGGCGATGGAGAAAATACGACCTGACCCCGAGGAGATCAAGGCACTGGCGGACAAGATCGTGGAACAGGAAATGGCGGCAGCTAGTGAGGGAGGGCAGTCGGCCACGAAAAAACTACCCATTTCCAGGCATTCGTGACGTCGTTTTCTCTGACACTCGTGATTCCATTCGCATGTAATGTCCATCAATGATCCTATTAGAATTGTCACTGGTTGCGGCGAAGGACTTGGTGTACAAATGCGCATAAGAAGATGGTCAACTTGGCGACAGAGGTTGTCACTTTTCAAACTGATCTTTGACGTATTGTCGGAGTATATTCATCACTTCGCGTTTCACTCCCACCGGTATGCTGGCTGTAATGAGCAGAATCAGGCGCGCTATTGTTCTCGTGAAGTGCTATGTACCTTGTGCGGATGGGGTTATCTCGTCTAGAACCAATCGAAAGGACAGCGCGTCCATCGACCGTGCATGTTCTGTAAATGCATTCATCAACTCGTCGTTCCTCTGAGAGAAAAGTCAAGGGATACCCTTTGCACGGTGACGCATCTCATCCACCCATCCGTGCTCCGAGAGTTTGGACGTGAGGAGGCGGAGAATTCTGGGATCGGAACGATGTAGTAAACCTCTTGGACCGGTCGGGAGAAACTGGCATGACGCACCTGTCCCATTCTCCGCTTTCCACCATGCGACGGTGGATTTGGGCATGGAATTCGTCTGTCTCGGACGTTGATTTGGACATGAATGCTGCTCCTCCCACTGGTGAAATTCTGGATCGGTTGACACCAATCAGGGACCGCGCTGTGGGGACACCAGGGAGGGTGACGACAAAGTCACCATGTGATCGTGCTGTGACACTAGCATGCGGCCAAATACGGATTTGCACACCGCAACTAAGTAGATGGAGCAACTAACAAGCAGAAACAGCAACTATCATTCTCATTATTCCGGACAGTTTAGGATACTTCTTTGAGTAGGAAAATACACGCTACAACATGCGTCAGAGGCACAGCACAAAAGGTTCAGAAGATGTACACAGTGGTAGGGTGACAGTCCCAAGTAGTTAGCAAAACAGACGTGAGCAATGCAATGACGGGATGTGAGGACAAGAACGAATAAAGTTAAACCGAGCAAAAGGACAGAAGCGGATGTGAACGGGATCAAGAATCATGACCAGAGGATTGCTGAGCACGGCGGTAAATCTCATCATCTAGAAAAAAGTCATCATCTCCCTCCATATGACCGCCTTGGTGACATGCAGCAGCATGTTTCCACCTACGCAACTGAGTTCGCCAATATCGCAATGATCGCTTTCGGTACGTACCAATAGAGTTCTTCCACCTACGATGCAATCAGTTAAGGTCATTCCAAAAAAGCTCGCGACAGCTTACCTTGATATCTATATTTTTGATGCTTTCCACAAGTATCCATTTCTTGCATCTGTGGCATTTCCCCTGCTGTATGCTTGTACGCTCATTCTTGGCCGGATTTTGACGCTCGATTGTCCGGAAAGCGACCGGGGGAGAGAAAGGGCGGGCAGAAATAGAGGAAATTCCTTGACACGTCTAATGAGCGTTGCATGCGTCAGGTCGAAAAACGTACCGTGGGCGTACTGCAAGTGGTAGCTGGGCGGATTGCTAAATCAGTGTCTTTACCAATAGAAAACACGACTCTGTCGAAGATGTGACGTGAGCTGGCAAGGTGAATGGATTATCAGGCACGTGCCACTTGTATGCAGAAAATTTCATTGAGAGCCAGACCGCCATGCCCTTGCCGCCGCGGGAGGGGCTCTCGATGCAAATCGGGCAAACGCCGACCTTTGTGGCTCCACATCCCTTGACGAAACGTGGTGTATACAAATCCAACGCGTCTCGCGGTTCGTTATAGATCCCCGCCACGCGCTTAGAATCAGCTGAAAGTAAAGGAAATCTGGAGGATATGTTCGATCAGGAGCATTCACCAAGTAAGTTTCCAAGGAACAGAACGAACGTTCCGTCAGCCAGCCGCAAGTAAGAACTGGCAGGGAAACGCAAGTACAAAAGAGAAAACTGTGGATGGTAAGGTACATTAGTGGGAAGTCGTCGTCGAGTCAATGTCGCGAGGGAAGAGTTGGTCTCGGTGGAAGCTGATTCAGCAGCACTGGCGAATGGTGTTTTCTTGCGCTTGATCGGTATCTCGTCGCCATCGCGGCTTCGTGAGGCTCTCTTTCGCTTGCGTTCGGTGCCCTTCGCAGGCTGGTAATCCGAGTCGCAGGAGCAAGAGGAGCTTCGAGTTAACGGACTAAGAGTGTCTCGTCCAGAGTTGGGAGTATACTGGGCATTTGATTGACTTGGATCATTGGGTCTCTCTGCGGTCGGAGAGGTAGGCGGAGAGCTGCTTCGCAAGTCGAGTCCACGTCTGAAACGGTCGGAAGATGCGGGAGATGAAAGTGGAGTAAGATCTGACAGATCTGATAACGGCGATGAACGACCTTGAGATGGAAAGGTCGACAAAGAGATGTCATTTTCGGTAATCGCAGATTCATCCGCTGCTGCAGATATAAATCTATCGATCAGGGATACGCGTCCTACGGGATCTTGGGGATCCTGGGAGGGTGGGCCATAGTCAGTCCTGGACGGGGTTCCACCAGCGTTTGAAAATGCTGGCGAGAAGAAGAACGAAGAATGAGGGTTCTTTCTGACGACGGGGGAGATTTGACTATTGATGTTGTTCCATTCTCGAGCAAAATCCCCGACAAATTGCCGCTCAAAGGGTGTGCTTCCTGACCCTTGAGAAGGCGGCGATATCTCTGGAAAAACCAAGGAAGGAACTTGTGACACTGGCAACGGGCTCGGGGAAAACACCATTTGCATGTTTGCTACCAAACGCGATGTTGAGGGTGTGACGAGCGAGCGCGGCGTACTCGCGAGAGGCGCGGATATACCGTGACCAGGCCAAAGCGATTGGACCCGATCAGGTGTAGATGACATTGGAAGACATGTCCCAGTGTCCTGGTAGATTGTGTAGTTGTCCTTGTACAAGAGTAGGTTGTCGCAGAAAACATCGGTAGACTTTGGCATCGTTGATCCTGTTGGCAAATGATCAGCAAGGGACTGTTCCATGTTCGGTCAGTTACCTGTCGATAGCGCGCGGATCTAGTCGAGACAGGAGGGGAAGATCATTGCTGCCTTCACGGAGACTAAATATTTAACGCTCCGATAGAATCGGCACCGGATGCCGACAACATTACCCTTGCTACACTCCATTACGCTCGTTATGATTTTATTCCACTTGCTCGCCGCTAGCCTGCTCTTTCTGGCGTCCATTCAGCGCGTCAAGGCCTCTGCGTTGACCACCGTCATTGCACCAAACGAACGCCTCTGTTTTTACGCCGACGTGGACAAGGCAGGAGAGAAGATCGGGGTAAGTGCTCCCACTCAGTCAGACGTCCGAAATACCAACCTGTATTTCTAGTTTTACTTTGCAGTACGTGTCGATCTGCACTGCGCAAGTCGAGTTATCTAAGCGCGTTTGCCAGGTTCAAGCAGGAGGCTCCTTCGACATTGACTTTGACATCAAAGACCCCAACGAGAAACTGCTTCTCGATGGGCAACGCGAGCGTTCTGGAGACTATGTCTTGACCGCAAACACTGTCGGAGAATACGCCTTTTGTTTCGAAAATGACATGTCCACGTTGACCGACAAGCTACTCGACTTTGACATCATGGTCGAGAGCGAACCACGGAGAGAAGTGGCAGCCAAGCCTGGTCAGGTCTCGGATCATACAAGCCCCATCGAGGAAAGCATCTACCGGCTCAATAGCATGCTCATGAACATCAAGCGCACCCAGAGACAGTAAGCATTCCGCTGAACGCGTCGACACGTTTTCTTATGGAGCTATAGCTTCCACACGCGAGAGACACGAGGTTTCTCTCTCGTCAAATCCACCCAAAAGTAAGCATGTCGTCTGCGTGAGCTTTGCATCCAATTCACTCCATGCCCAGTCGCTTGTTCTGGTACGCCGTGTGCGAGAGCTTGGGGGTTGTTGGAATGGCAGTGTATGTGATCTCGTTCAAGCACGATGGAGTACGTCTGACCATAGACCAGTTTGCAGGTGTACATTCTGCAAACCTTCTTTACCAAGACCGGTCGTCGGTACAAAGTATAAGATATCTTGATTTGTACCTGCCTAGTACAATTTGGCGAGATAAGATAATAAGATAACACCATATATGAATCCAACTTGAAACTCGTCGACCGCACTCATGGCCAACGTACAGACTCAGACGACTATTATTCCCCACAATCAAGAACCGTATGTGACGAGGACATATCCAAACGAATCTGAACTCGACATCAAGCTCCAAAATGCCGCCGTCGCCCAAGCGGCTTGGAGGAAACGCACGCTCAAGGAACGTATCGAGATTGGGCACAAGTTTGTGGTATGTGCAAGGATGTCTTGTAAGATACATGCATAGACTGGTTCGTAGTCGGTCTTCAAGGCTATCGGAGATGATGAACGGAAAGCCCTCCATCTGGAACTCACTTTACAGATGGGTCGGTACGTTTGTTTCACGGACCCTGGTCCACGAGATACAGCTCATTCAGGTCTGGTAAAGACCTGTGAGCCAAGTCCCCGGGGAGATCAGAGGCTTCTTGTCTCGCGCGGAATACATGCTCTCCATCGCAGAATCCTGCCTCTCAGACATCTCTCTCAAGGATACCGACCTGCCTGGATTCAGGCGCTACATCAAGCGTGAACCCCTCGGCATCGTTTTCGTGATCGCTCCTTGGAAGTAGGTTTTATGTCTCTCTCCGTCCTTCCTTCACTGATCTACGACCCAGTTATCCGTATCTCGTGGCCATTAATTCTGTCCTTCCTGCCATCGTGGCCGGGAATGCAGTACTACTCAAGCCCTCCCCACAGACACCCCTGGTGGCAGAACGTTTCGTCGATGCCCTTCACGAGGCTGGTGTACCAGAGGATCTCGTGCAGGTCTTGCATCTGTCCCCCGCACTCACCTCCTACGTGGTCCAACACAAGCTCGTGGACTTTGTCTCCTTCACTGGGAGCGTCGTCGGAGGCCAGGCAGTGGAACGTGCAGCCGTGGAAGCAGCCGGATTCAAAGGTGTTGCGCTCGAGGTATCTTCAAGACACTCCACTGCTCTTGCCATAACTGACTTGCTGGCAGCTCGGAGGGAAGGATCCTGCATATGTTCGTCCGGATGCAGACCTGAAATACACTGTCGCAGAACTTGTGGATGGTAAAGACTTGACACGTTCCGCTATCTCCCGACTGATGAGTCTTCTCCTGTCAAGGTGCCATGTTCAACTCTGGCCAGAGCTGTTGCGCTATCGAGGTAGGTCGATGTCATTGAGGTTCCTTTGTCCTCAATTTACCGTTTTAAGCGCATATATGTGCATGAAACCGTATATGACGAGTTCGTGACACAAACCGTCGACCTTGTCAAGGTGATTGTTCTCTCATCGTAACCCGAGTCCCACGAAACTCATGCCCCACGGTATAAGAAATATGTCTTGGGTGATCCTACCAAGCCAGAGACTTCTCTTGGACCAGTCGTCAGTGTGGCAAGTGCGGAGAAGATCCGCAAACAAGTTGCCGATGCGGGTGAGGATCTCTCGGCTTCGTTCCTACCATGTTGGCTTGATAAAGGTATCCAGTCAAGGCGGGCGCTACAGCTCTCATCCCCGAAGACCTATTTCCGATCGCCCAACCGTGAGCACACTTGTATGCAATTATTGGTCACCGGAACCTTACAAACGAAAAAGTGGGACCGCCTACGTCGCTCCGCAAGTCTTGGTCAATGTCAATCACAGTAAGTGTGCTGGTCAACACGTACGCAATTACTGATATAGCCACTGGCACATCACCTAGCTATGGACGTCATGATGGTATAGTACTCTAGATAGACCGACATGAGCATCATTAAAAATCACTACAGGAAGAAACATTCGGGCCTGTGATCGGGATTCAAAAGGTCGGTCAAGGCAGCTTTCCGATCGCTCGCAAGATATTCACGAGAGGATTCATATAGGTATCTTCGGATGAAGAGGCCATTCGCCTTATGAATGACTCCCCGTACGGGCTGACGGCGTCTGTATGGACGAACGCGCAAGAACACCCAGATTCCGAGCAAGCGTTCTTGCACATTATGGACGAATTGCACACTGGAACCGTGTTTTTGAACAGGTGACTCCTCTTGCTCATGATGATCGCGGCGTGGTCTCATTGGCGGTTGACAGATGTGATTCCCTCGATCCTGCGCTGTCGTGGACGGGCGTCAAGAACAGCGGCCGTGGGGTCAGCCTGAGCAAATTCGGTGCGTGAATGCCATTTTGCTTGATGGGCGATGCGTCACGCGTCTTTTCTAGGCTACGACCAGCTCACTCGCGCGAAATCTGTGCATATGAAGATCAAGACGGCGTGACAGTTGGATTACAAGAGCGACTGAATGTAAACATGGATGTACTGAATCTGATACGAGATGGAATTGTAGTCCTCGTCCAAATAGCATTGCCTGTAACCATCCGTTTGACACTAGGATCTAGAATGCAAAGTGTGATCAGTCAATAGCTCAGATCGACATGAAAATGAGAATGATCAGGACCCTCGAGCGTATAATAGAGGGCCAGGGTAATGTTCCTCAAGGAGCAAAAGCACTCGGTCTGGTGCACAGCAATAAAATCATCACGAAAAAAAATGAAAGTTGGAATCGGAGGAATGTGAGATGCTCACCTTGGGCTGTTTATTCTTCTGTAAAAATGAGAGCGAAGGTGAAGAAAAAAAAAAGGTGGACCAACATCACGTGGAATTGGGCGCTGACGGCGTGGGTTTACTACCTAGCTCATCCTATCACCAGGCTTCCTCTCCGTTATTCTTCTAGCAGGCTTGTCATGATATATAGGTTGGCGGTAAGAGTGGGACTTGGCGAGAAAAAAAGCTGAGAAGGTTCAAGTTGCAAGGCTGGCTCATCTGGAAGTCCAGACAAGATGATATCAACGATGGCCAATAATTGGAGAAAAACGTGCAATCGGGTTAATACTAGTCTGCAATACTTGCAAGAGCTTAGGAGACACTATTACATAATTCGTTATCGGGAATTGCCGGATGAAAAGAGCTTGGGGGCATATTTTGGCTTAGCGACCCGCGACGACGAACAAGCGCCCAGCAGGGGAATCTTTGCCGTATCGCACACCGCCCTCACCGTCACCGTCACCGTCGCCGCCGCCGACCACGACGACGACGAACCTCTGCTCACCGTTCTCGTCGACGTCGCCGTGAGAGAGTACAGCCACGCAATGTCCACCTCTTCCCCCACCCCCCCCCCGAACCGCCACCCCCCCCCCCCCCCCATTAACCGTCCGCCCCCCCAAGTGTTTTGG
>JBBPRA010000969.1:0-10471 GCA_038092775.1 Boletus rubescentipes
CTGTGGGTGGTCTGGATTCTGGATATGGATGGGGGCCCTGGCCGATCATGCAACGTGATTGATACGGAAGCTAAAAACTACCAGGTGTACCAAGATGCAGAGCGCGAGGCCCGGATGTTTGATCCAGGAACCCGAGGTTTTGTGCATCTGTAGGGCAACTTACCTTGAGGTAGCTTACACCTTGAGGTTTCGATCAGCCTACATTCTGATTCGGTAAAATTTTAGCAGCCCGAGGTGAGATCGGTATATAATGAGTCAGCGCTAAGCGCGATCTTGGTGGTTGTGCTAGTAGATGCCTTGGCCTAATCTACCAGCCTATGGTAGGTGGGGGCATAAGTACTAGCTTTAGTGCTGCTTCATAGTCTCCATGTCGAACCTTCAAGTTGTTTCGCTTTAATTCTGTGCCTCCCCTATGAAAAATAGAGTGTGCGTAAGAGCATTTTTCCTTGGACCGCCCGCCTTAGTGCATTATGTAGAACTAGCTCTACCAGTTGCTACATAATACTACATAAGCACTTGCCCCCCCCAAAAAAAAATTCTCCGCCTCGGATCTCGAGCTCGAAGAACTCGAGGATATGTACATGTGTCGCATAAAAATCGATTACGTAGTTGGAATCGAATCAAGTGCAGAACGTAACAAGTTTGAAATTCTAAGCGACTCGGAACCTCCTTCCTCTTATGGTGATAGTCAGCACGCAGTTGAGACATGGTCAAACAGAGTATCGTCCAAGAGATCACGTCTCAACGTAAAGTCTTAAAATTTCCGTTGAAAACTTTCCGCTTCGTATTACCATAGCGAGATAGTAATTGTTGCGGTAAAGGCTTTAAAATCGTTTAGATTCTTACACTTCTGTAGCTTCTGATTAATTCGCTTTACTAGCTTTGTACGTGGCTCCACAGATGCCCTCATGCGCTATTCGGGGAGCCTGCATAAGAGGCTTCCTTTAGGTAATCTGCTCCTTGGTCCCGAATTTCTCCCCGCAGCCTAGAAATGGGATGGTTCGTTTCAGCTACTCAGCTCGCAGTGTTACTACCACTGGGGATCGTGACCGTGGACACAATTCGAAGGATCCTCCGAAATCGCCTTGAGAGCAAAGGATGTCCTCTTCCCCCTGGCCCTACCCCACTCCCATTCTTTGGAAGCGTCTTTTCTGTGAACACTCGGCAGCCGTGTTTGACATTTACAGAATGGCGGGAAAAATACGGTGAGTGTGGTGCAGAACAGGATCCAATGCATGACTCTGAAGGTTCCTAGGTGACATCATCTATGTTCAACTTTTGGATACCAATGTTATCGTCCTGAACTCAACCTCAGTCGCTAACAAGCTGCTGGAGAAACGATCGCAGATATATTCTGATCGTCCGCCATCTCCAACTATTGTACCGTGAGTCATCAGTATTCTTGAGAGATATACCAATTGGTGACCCACGCCGTTCTAGCTATGGACACGATTTCGACTTCATCTTCGCACCGTATGGTGAATATTGGAGGTTGTGCAGGCGAATATTTCAACAGACGTTCCGCGCCCATGCCACCATAAACTTTCGTCCAGTGCAGCTTCGTAGTGCCCGACAGTTGATGGTCAACTTGATCGACAAACCTGACGAGTATCCGTCACACTTATTAACGTAGGAACATTTATTTGGACTTGTAATTGGTCCACATATCAATGTCTCATGGTTCATTTCAGGTTTTCTGCTGCAGTCGTCATGTCCGCGGTGTATGACTACGAGCCAAGCCCACAGAATGACTCCATGGTGTCGATTCTCAAAAACTACATTCGGGCCTCCGTGCCTGGAATGGCACTTGCGAAGATATTCCTCATAAAGGCTTTTCCTTTTTGTATGTGCATGTTGTTGATTGAGGAAACAACTTTACTCAAATTGTACTGGAAAGTACTACATATACCCGAGTGGCTTCCCGGGTCGTGGATCAGACGTGAGGCCAGCGAGGCATATGGGTGGAGGAACAAGATGGTCGAGACGCCCTACCGATACGCCAGGGAGCGCATGGTAAGTCTTGTATTTACTAGAGAGCAAAAGTGGACATGATCACGAATCGGCACCATAGGAATCCAAAGACTACACGAATGCTTCAATGGTATCGAATCAGATCAATCGGATGGCAAAGTTTGACGCATCGCATCGTTCCGAATACGAGGCGGCTCTTAAGTACACTTCCGCGACTGCCATTGTTGGTAAGATCTTACTAATTCAAACAGATAAAGGACGAATCTCACTGATTGTCTGTACAGCCGGTGCAGATACTGTTTGTGGAAGATCCCTCAAGTATGAATTCATTACTTACGGAACCTAAAGACAGGTTCAACGTTGATGACGTTTGCACTTGCAATGGTTGAACACCCACACGTGTGGAAGCGTGCTCAAGCGGAAATCGATGCTGTCGTGGGTACGGACAGACTCCCTGACTTTGACGATAGATCGTCTTTGCCATACGTCGACGCAATCATACGAGAAGTATTGAGATGGAGACCAGTGTTACCCCTTGGTGCGTCTTGGGACCGAGCACTTCTTTCGTCGATACCATTTCTTAGGAAATATTGTCAAGGTGGCGCGCACGCGGTTACGCAAAGTGATGTCTACGAGGGTCACTATATACCAAAAGGTACGTCCTACGTGTGCATGTAATATTCTCGCGGTAATGGGTTTCCATAGGGACACCTGTATTTGTCAACGTTTGGTACGCTGTTCTGCCACACACGAGCGCCGGTCGCTTACTATTCCCGCAGGGCAATATCACGCGACAAAGTTCGGTATCCCAATGGAGATAAATTCATGCCCGAGAGATTCTTGACTGCCGAAGGAATGCTAACAGACGATGATCCTAGCGATTTTGTCTTTGGATTTGGGAGGCGAATATGTCCAGGTAGTTCACTACACCCTGAGCACAAACCGTTTGCTCACACAATATCCCTTGTTATTTCCAGGCCGTTATACTGCGGTCGCGTCCCTTTGGAGCGCCATTGTGACGATGCTGGCTACCTTGGATTTCAATCTTGCCAAAGATGCAGATGGGAATGATATCGTGTTTCAAGCTGTGTTCTCGCATGGACTCAGCGAGTACGTCTGGATAGTTTCTATTAT
The DNA here is from genome assembly GCA_038092775.1 of Boletus rubescentipes. Lineage (NCBI taxonomy): Eukaryota > Fungi > Basidiomycota > Agaricomycetes > Boletales > Boletaceae > Boletus > Boletus rubescentipes. Next base: position 3,106 of record JBBPRA010000969.1, read on the forward strand.
TGGCTTTTTCTGAACCGACTTCAGGCACCCATATCCGTTCCCTTGTAGGATCACCCCTCGAGCCCATGTCGGCAAAGACTTCCTTGATCGTGTTCTCGCAAAGTGATGTACTAGGAGCTCCTGCGTTAGCGAGAGCCAGCCAATCCATTCTCCAGATTTTGTGATCGTAAGACTGGTGTAGTGTGAGGTTTTGCTTGTTGAATAAGAGTGTTCTTACTGTTTCATTGGTGTCGGTCTTCCAAGGAGGGGCTGGATGATGTTTTGTTGGGTCTCGTTAGCATGACATATACCCCTAAAGTTCAGGCTCGTCACAAGTACCAAGCCCATTCACCGAACTGGGACCCGAAACGACCACAAAAGTTTAATAGAACAAAATACGGACCATCCCTCTTTCTCCTCAAGGATGAACTGGATACTAACGTTCCATGCGTTGTTGCTGGCAAATGGATATGATGGCGCTCAGCAAGGTTGATCTGAACAATCCCGCGGACGAATATAGTTCGCGCTACCCTGGACACAGCTCCTTGAGCGAGAAATAGATGTGAGTAGCCATACTGAGGGTAAACTCGATCGGTCCTTGGTCCTGCTCACTGAATATCATCAAGTTCCACCCTCTTTCTTTTTACGCAGAGGTTTGTGTTGTACCTGTACGAACCGCGAAGGTCGAGACCAACTTTGTCGATAACTTTCCCGGCATTGTGGGGTCCTCAAAGCTTCACTTCTCGGTCGTTGGTCCTACTGAGGCAGTTGTTAGTATTGAGCGTAAGTTCGCACATTGTTAAATGGTTTTCATTGAGGGACCAGGGCAGACTGCCTTATTACCAGTGGCTGATACAATCACCAGTCATTAATTATACATGTCGATGAAGTCGCTGAAGCGTGCCAGGGCTCAGGGCCCAGCTCTTTGATCGCACTCGCTGTAACGCACAAACACCGCCCGGGCTGGGTAGAATGTGTGGCATGATGGCTCACTATCCGATGAGGCATTACTTCTCGATCTCAACATAAATCCTGATGAAAAGAACTTAGCAGGCTAACTGATGACCTTGGTACTACATACTATAGTGGTGGGGGAGGGTTTTTGGCTCACCAGGCACTTCGCGAACGCCCCCTTGATGTGACGGCGACTGACAGCTGTGACCATGATTGACGCCACACGAGCGAGCCTCGGCACCCGGCCGCCCTGGTCAAACTTACTGGCAGAGCCATAGTAGTTTTTTGGGGTAAACACGAGGCACCACGGTCCCTGCACTCGATTTGTAAAGCGCAGTGACCCCGTCGATAAGACGGTACCTGCTCCTTGCTTCCTAGTTTCTGCACGTAGCCAAGAGATGGAGTGGACTCAGTTCGCAGTGCTAGTACCACTTGCGATTGTGGCCATGGACACAATTCGAAGGATCCTTCGTAATCGCATCGAGAGAAAAGGATATCCTCTCCCTCCTGGCCCTACCCCGTTCCCACTCTTTGGAAGCGTCTTTTCTGTGAACACTCGGGTGCCGTATTTGACATTTACAGAATGGCAGGAAACATACGGTGAGTACTATGGTGCAGAACAGGATTGATTGCATGACTCTGAGGCTTCCTAGGTGATATCATATGCGTTCAGGTATTGGGTACCAATATCATCGTCCTGAACTCAACCTCAGTCGCCACGGAGCTGCTGGAGAAACGATCGCAGGTGTATTCTGATCGTCCGCCATCTCCAACTATTGTCCCGTGAGCCCCTCACACCGGTATTCTTGGGGTGGACGAATGACTGACCGGTGCCGTTCTAGCTACGGACACGATTTCGACTTTGTGTTTGCACCTTACGGTGAATACTGGAGGTTGTGCAGGCGAATATTCCAACAGACATTCCGTGCCAATGTCATCGCCAGTTTTCGCCCAATTCAACTTCGCAGTGCCCGACAGTTGATGACCAACATGATGGACAAGCCGGATGAGTATCCATCACATTTTTTCACGTAAGAACAGGTCTATTTGAACTCGTGAGTACTTCGCGTATTGATATCCATACAGGTTTTCTGCTGCGGTAGTCATGTCTGCAGTGTATGACTACGAGCCAAGCCCTCAAAATGATCCCATAGTGTCGATTCTCGATAACTACCTTCGCGCTTCTGTGGCAGGAATGGCACTCAAGAAGATATTCCTCCTCAAGGCTTTGCCTTTTTGTACGTGCCTATGGTTGAATCAATACATAGACTCTACTCAAATTACCTGGAAAAGTACTGCACGTACCGGAGTGGCTTCCCGGTTCGTGGATCAGACGTGAGGCCAGCGAGGCGTATGCGTGGAGAAACAAGTTAGTTGAGACGCCCTACCGGTACGTCAGGGAGCGCATGGTACGTCTGGGTATACTAGAGAGGATACGGGGACATGATAACGAACTAGTGCCATAGAAATCCAATGACTACATGAACCGTTCGATGATATCGGACCAGATCAGCCGGATGGACAAGCTCGACGCTTCGTACCGTTCCGAATACGAGGCAGCCCTCAAGTACACTTCCGCAACTGCTCTTGTCGGTGAGATCTCGCTAAAGAAAACACATGAGGGTCGAATCTTACTTATTGCCTGCACAGCCGGTTCAGATACTGTCTGTTCAGTGTCCCTCGAGTATGATTTTTTTTACTTACGGGACCTGCAGACAGGTTCAACATTGATGACGTTTGCGCTTGCAATGGTTGAAAACCCGCATGTGTGGAAGCGTGCTCAAGCGGAAATTGATGCTGTCGTAGGTATGGACAGACTCCCTGACTTTGACGATAGATCGTCTTTGCCATTCATCGACGCAATCATACGAGAGGTATTGAGATGGAGACCAATGTTACCCCTAGGTGCGTTTGGGACTGAGTACTCTCTCCGGAATATTTAGGAAATATTGTCAAGGTGCCGCGCATGCGCTGACGCGAAGCGATATCTACGAGGGCTACTTTATACCAAAGGGTGTGTGCTACGAGCGTATGTTATCTGCTCGCGGTAATGAATGATTCGCTAGGGACGCCTGTATTTGTAAACGTTTGGTACGATGTTCTTCCACGCACGAGCGGTCGCTCACTATTCTCGCAGGGCGGTATCACGCGACAAAGTTCGGTATCCCGATGGGGATAAATTCATGCCCGAGAGATTTCTGAACGAGAAAGGAATGTTGACAAATGACGATCCTAGCGAGTTTGTCTTTGGGTTTGGAAGGCGAATATGTCCAGGTAGTTCAGTGCACCCGAACCACCGACCATCCGCTAACATGATTATTTTCAGGCCGTCACACTGCAGTTGCGTCCCTTTGGATCGCCATTGTGACAATGCTGGCAACGCTGGATTTCAACCTCGCCCAAGATGCCGATGGAAATGATCTCACTTTCAAAGCGAAGTTCTCGCATGGAATCAGCGAGTACGTCCAGATTATTACTATTATGGATCGGTTTTTTGGTCCTTGTTTTGAAACCATTTCAGGCACCTGCATCCTTTCCCTTGTCAGCTCAACCCTCGCGCGCACGTCAGCAAGGAATTCCTTGATCATGTTCTCGCAGAATGATGTACTATGAGATCCTGCATTGGCGAAAGTCAGATAATCCGTTCTGCAGAGTTTGTGCGCACGAGCGTAGTGCAAGTTCGTGAAGGATGGTGTTCTCATAGTGTTTTGATTCATGTGTCGGCGTTCCAAGGGTGACTTATATGATGTTTCTGATGTCTCATTGGCCCGTTCACAAGACTGCTGAGCTCGAATGTGGTACTTTGTTCATGAAATGACAAAAACGCTTTAAAAAGACGCCGTGGTTCAGACGGCATACGTTTATCGGCTCGCAACTACAAGTTATACTGTGGGCTCGCGGTGTCTGCGGGCGTACCCTAGGTAACCCAGGCTTGAGGCACAGACAGGTGGCAGGTGTTGAATGAAATTGGAATACTTAGATATGGTACAGTGCTCGACCAGTTCTTCCAGCCTGGTGCAAAGAATGTGGAGAAAAAGAGTAGGTAAATAGAAATAGGAAGAACAATCAAGACAAGTCAAATTCCAGATCCAGACACGTCGGGAGTACCGCGACGACGTTTCGCACGGTTGCAGCGTCGGACTCCCCACACGCTTCGAAGTCGTCGTCGAAGGGGCTTTCGACATTCCCCACTGGCTCTGAGTAAACTGAAGCTGGCTAGTATGGAGCTCGGGAGGGGATGGGGAGGTTTAAATCAGCTGCATCGTTGGTGGGCCAGCCATCCTTGACCAGAGCCTTCTCCATCTCGTTCACGAACAAAGCAGAAGACTGTAGGTGTAGAATATCCTGATCATGCTGATCAACGGTATCCCACAATTGATACAGTTCTCTGTCGGAGTTGTCAGGTCGGATTTGTACGCTTCGTCTGGCTTCTTGGGTAGGAGGGTCATATAAGGACTTGAACGGCTTGTTCAATTCCCCAAGGAGGGTGGAGAGTGGGGTCTTGCATCTGGGCCGAAAGAACAACGACGGATATTTGCCTCCAGCCAAGAGCAAGTGCTTTTGATATCCACCCAGCCCGCTCCGCCCCTGCGGTTGGTAGTGTTGATCAAATGCCTCCATATCGAAGCCACGTTGATAAGCCAAATAGGTATCATTGGCAGGAACATAACGCAATGTCATCCATCCAAGGACGTGCAAGAACGACTCGAGATCATCTGTGAGCGTATGCATCTTGCCAGGGTGCTGGAGTAGATTTGCAGACATGAATTGCCACGTTCCCTAATCAGGTGATTAGTACGAGGCACAACGGTATTGCGCTCGATAGCTTACTGTGCGGTCAGATCGCCTGCTTCCAACCTCGTCCGTGAACTTCGCCAGCTCCCAATCGATCAGTAATCCCCGGCCCTCGTCTGTCAATATGATATTCCCCGCACTTATATCGCGATGCAAGATCTTCGCGGAATTAAACGCATGCGAGTGAGCTTTCCGCTCACGTATCAGCGTACATTTGCTGTCTAGATCATAGTAAGCGTACCTTTAAGGGCGTCAAAGACAGCTGTGACAAGCTGTTTCGTGCACTCAAACTTGAAAAGTGCACGTCCTACGATCCTATGGACAAGTCGGTAGTGTTGATGCGGCGGGATCCTTGGTTTCACGCATAGCCAGGGAGCATCCAAGAAGTCTTGCGTTTGCGTCCTCCCGCCGTCAACGTCCCCACCAGCGACATGTTCCGGGATGTTGGGGGTTCCATGTGCATGAAGTATGGCATAAATCTCGTGTTCAGCCTTTACTTCAACATCAGGCAAGTCGGAGAGGAATCGCCAAGTGTCTTTCATATAGATGACTCTCGGATCTGACCAAGGGCCTTTCTTCCCCTTAGCTTGCCCAGTCTGCTGGTCTGCATCCCGTTCGCTGGGTTGGCCGCACGGCCCAGAACCGCCATCCATGTCCTCGCTAGGAATCCAATACACGGGTGAGCTGCAAGTACACCCGCTAGCGAGCGACCGGTTTTGGGTCGGCGGCCTCGGACCGTAGGCGTATCCCATCCCGTCCAAACCGGGTGTCTCGTACCTGGACAACAGAGTTTTCTTATTCTTGATCCATAGTTGCTCCCTCACCCGCGTGTCGACCTCAGATGCAAGATTGGCCGGTTGGATCGATACGTCATGACCTCGCTGCTTCGGAGAAAGGTGGTCGAACCGCCACAGAAATTCGGCCATCAATCTTGGGTTCGTACGATGGTTGAACGCAGCGGTCACGACCGTACCGGAAGGATCCCATCGTAGGAACCGTGCTTGATCCTCGTGGATGACGATGGAAAACGAAAAGTGACGAAATTGCAAGCTGTGTTGAGCACCCGCGTAGCGAGCCAGTTGCCCACGGGCCATGTTCGCCTCCACCGTGGCTGGCGTGAATGATCCGCTCTTGATCGCCAAAACACGCGATTCCTCTGTCCCATCCCGAGGATCCTGGAAGGGCGCTCCATCTTTGTTCATTTTGAGTTCTATCCAAGGTTCCATTCGCGAGAAATCCGTCCTGTCTGCGGGTACCATGCCGTCGTCCCGATTGTAGATCGATATGTCGGTCTTGAGCTTCACATTGTTCATTGTGTCTCCTTTGGTGCTCGTGTTTACAGCTCGAAGGTGAGGCATCCATCTCTTGAGAGCAGCAATCTGGATCACGACTGTTGTCACAAAGCCGACGCTTAAAAGATGATGCGACTACTCACAAAGGGATCATAGAGAGCACTTTCCACCCCGTCGGTGGGGACCTTCACAAATGGATTGTCGGGCAGCTCTGGCAACGGCTCCTCGGTGGCAGGCACGAATTTGTTAAGGAACGTATTGACGGGCATTGCATCCAACCAATGATCATTCATCTCCTTTCCAAGTTGATCTCGAACTTCGTTGAAAGGTTGTACGACGGACGCGTGAAGCAAGCCCGGCCTGTATTTCTTTTTAGCCGACATGGATTCACTGACGAGTTCGTGCTGGGAGACGCGTGGCGCGTCAGCTGCGACGGTGGGCTTAGGTTGAACAGGGGTATCGTCCTGCTGAGAACGAGGCATGTTAAACACGGAGGGAGTGAAGAGAGATTAAACCAGCAGAAAGGTTCGAACAGTGGGGCGGTTGCCCAGGTAGTTAACCGTTGAGATTGTGGAACGAGCTGCGGAGATTAACAAGTCAATATTGAGAGGACCGCCGTTGTTGTACTAAGACGTGGATTTTTCCTGTCCTCTTTGGTACTTGTGTGGATGGCACCAGGTGGTGGTCGGTGAAACCCGCCAGTGCGCGGTTCACGGCTCACCGAATACGCGTCACGGTCAGGTGACACTAGTGCCTTTTCGAACATTTAACCCCTATCCTCACAGACGGGCAATGTTCGCGTTCCAAGAACTTGTACTTTACTTTTCCACTTATGTTCGACCCGGGGTCGTGTCACGCTGGGCATGAGCATACTTACATCATGATGATATGACGCCTCGCGGCTGCACTCGTTATTGAAGGAAGTACTATCCCGCTAGCGCCGCTTCTCCTAAGGCCCCGGGACGAACTGTCAGAGATTCGGATCAGCGTGCTATTGTTACCATTGACAACAGGTGGATTCGGCGGCGCTCAGTAATCTTGATTGTTGGGCAATCCTGCGAATTAGTCACTATATCCCCAGAGGAGTGTCGTTCTATTTACGTAGTCCCTGATTCGATGGTTGGAGACCAGTGTGAAAATCGAGGAGAGCAACGTTGAAAGTGGCCCAACACTCTGAACAGTGTCACCTTGAAAAGATTTACAATAACGAATTCTAAGCATCAGTAAATTTACATTGATCTTTATTTGGCTTGCCGTGGCTAAAAATTGACTAACCGACTAAGCGGTGCGGCAAAGCACAAAAGACAATTAGACACTGCAGCCAAGCAGATTAAGCACGGCAAGCA
>JBBPRA010000970.1:0-10444 GCA_038092775.1 Boletus rubescentipes
ATGCGTGGCTAAACACAAGGACGTCGGTTATTAGACAAGAAATATCAAAATGATGGCAATCACTGACCAGCACACGGCCAGAGGACTGATCATCTTCGAGCCATCCCACAAATAATCTGATCGTCGTTTCGTACTTTGAGAACTCCAACCCAAGCAATGGGTCGTTGATGTGCCACACTCGCCGCTGGTAAAGCAAGCTGGACATCAACACCAGGAGTTGCTCCTCGTCGGCCATGCACAGAACAGGAATGTGGCAAATAGTGGGTGGATTCGCGGACGGGAAATATGCAAGGAAGTACACTTCGGATTGTGGGGAGAGGACATGCTCCCTTGACTCTTCTTCGTCTTCCTTGGGTGTCTCTGTGTTTTCACAACCATCGAGGAATTCAGACATGGTGGGAGGGGAATGCTGAAATAATTCGGATTCCACACCAGAATCCTTGTTGCTCCATTGGTGTTCATGGTCTGAACTATGCTCCTCAACAGGCACCTCTTGGCAGATTGAAACAACAAGTGGGACATAGAACTTCTTCGTCACATAGTTCAGAATTGGGATGGGCTCTCCACTGAAATGCTGCGGAAGAGCTACTGGGACCTCCTCCCTGCATGAGAAGGATATTCGTGGCGCAAACTTCAGAAGGCGAGAGCAGACATACAGTGCAGACAGGCACACATGAGCATGCAAGATAGCATCCCTCACAAGGATGACGAGGAATGACTCCTTTGGATATGGAATCCCTGTCAGGTACTCTGTTTCAACAACTGCACGAATCCTAGCGCAGTCAACGAGCACACCATTAAACATGACATGCAGTCGCTGTTCCGTCTCCTTATCAGTGATCATGTCCGTACTATCCCAGAGATCGGCGATAGACACATCGTCTGATGCCAGAAGTTGATTGAGCAGATCAATCGCGCACTTGTTGGTAAATGGGGCCGGACCCTTCCAGTTGTGAGGCAACGAGTGTCTTGAATTCTGAATATCAGTGGGCAACTTACTGATTTCAACCACCCAGGTAACTTCAACTCGTTCTTCAGCGACTGGACGAACTGCAAGACGGAAGATGGCCATAAAGATGCGTCCTCGCTGGCCTTGTGAAAGTACACATCTTGCCTGACGAGCTCCATGTATGCTGCCATGCAGGCTGGTGGAAAACAAGAAACAAATTCAGAGTCAGCGAGGTTCAAAGGAACCGGCAAAGTGACTGCGACGCGTGTGGCGTCATTGGTACCTGAAGGTACTAGTACTTGGGTAACATGCCGCAAGGTGCAAGTCTGATCATTGACGCTAGTGTCAGGACTCAGGAAGGTAACAAGGCAGCCACCAGTGCTGGCCAGGAAATTTGAAAGTGCAACACAGCGTGGAAGAACTTGAATTTTATGTAAGAGTACTGCACATGACACAGTCCGCCAACTTCAATTTTTGATTACACGGTAACTTATGCGCTTCGGCTACTCAAGTTGAAAACCAGCTACACACTCAAGTTATTCAACAACTTGTGCCAACCCCTACATCTCCAGCAGACACACCACTCCCTGGCAGGGTGACAGCCTGAGAACTACAAACCCCAAGGTGGCCACTATCTGAAAAATATATCAGTGTTCAATCTTGCCAACCTTGAATCTAAGTCATGAGTAACTTGAGTCTATACACATCTTTCCAATGATGGTGGTATTCATTCAGGCCTGGGCCAATGAAGACATCCAGGACAGGTGCACAAGAGTGTCCATGTCCAAGGTGATCCGAGGACAGGTCACAGAACAGAGATTCTGCCAGCAGTTGAGATAGTTGGGTTTCAAGTTGATTATGGTAAATGTAACCTCTTCACTCAGAAGCAAATGAATGCAAAAACTCCTAATATTAGGGAGAAGTTGGGAAACAACTCAAGAGAATTCTGGGATGAATGAGGAATATACAACACTTTGAGAAAAGATAGGGATGGGAGAGGTAAGTACAACAGAGGCATTGTTTTCTCTGTATATTCACAATGAAGGACCTGGAGGTCTGGGAATAGAGGGGAAGAGGTAGGAGGGTTCAAGAGAATTTTGAAGCTTTTCTTGTTGAGTCTATGGAAGGTCTGTATAAACCAGATATGATGTGAAGGATATCCCACTCGGTCTGCATCAACAGCCTGATACTGTATAGGAATACCATGATGTGGAATGACAAGGAAAAAATAAAAGATATTGATATTCACAGTCAAACAAAGTGGGACAAATACTTGGATGTGTCTTACCTTATTTCCTGGAAACCTGAATGCTGTTAGTTGATGAGATGCTTTCTAGAAGACACCACACTACAGGTGACAAGTTGCCCAACTCTTTCTAGAGCAGATCCAACACTAGTTCTCTGAATGTGTGACACGTTGTGGCCAGAACGGGTAGATCACAAGATCTCAGCCACCAATGCACCAATGATTCACTTTACAGTGAACAAAGATATTCAGGAGAATCTCGTGGATCTGTAGAGCATGATACATCCCCCGGCAGCAGATGCGTGAATCGAATGAAGCTGTGGTCAGTCACATTAATATTGATGAATAGAAGGCCCATGATCAAGCTTATGTCATGCGGCGTCTTCAATCTTGTTTCCCCGCCAAGTATTGTAGTGGCAGACGTGGACTCGGAATCATTGGAATGCGCGAGATGTTCAACGGCCAGCACTCGGCGACGACATCCAGCACATCCGAGACAAGCCTCGGAGCGCGATCCGAAGGTGAAAGGTCCCTACCATCTGAGGCTCTGACGCGTTCGCGAGGCACACTACCAGTTCGCTGGCAACTTTATATAAGTTGTGCGGGGCAGTAGATGACATACGCCAGCTCGGATATGCATCACGAGGATTTGATTGAGAACTTCTTGAATTGGTCACCCATCCTCTCCTTGGGTTCATAGCGTTTGGCATGGCTGTGCAAGTGAATGTGAGATTCATTCCAGACTAGCATGGCAAGTGTGTGCACAAGTAATGGAAGCCCTGGACTGCTTGTTAACGTTTGAAAAAACTGGCCATGAGAAAGATGAATAACTTGAACCGGCTCATCGGATGGACTGGGAGAACTGTGATCGACTCCAAAAAGGAGTGCGCTGTCGAATTCAGGACAAGGAACTTTACGCCTCGGCCCATGAGAGGCCCTAGCACCGAACCCAAGCCATCCGAGTCCGCCTTCTTGACATGGTGTTTCACATTCCATTCTCAGATCAGAAAGAGGATGCGACACGGTCCCGAAAAACGGCGCTGACGACAGGTCTCTCACACAATTGGCTTCTTATTATCACAGACCTGTGCACAAAGATAGCCACAACTCATCCGCAGGCCAACCGATTTCACATGTCCACGTCCATGCACGCGACCCGCCTTATCATCGCGACATGTAGCTCCAAGGGCCACATAACCGGTTCAGGCTGTGTCGATACCAAAACGGACAAGAAAAAAAGTCTATGCGGGCTCATATACCGACATTACAACATCGCTGTGGATAAAAAAGCAGTCACCGACGCTCGGGCACAAACGAGTGAAACAACAAAAAAGGCATGGAGAGAAACGTGACGAAAAGGGTCAAACGAAGAAAAGAGACGCAGACACGCAGTCGTCCTTCAATCCGCAGTGGCAGTGTTGACCTTGTCCCGCAGCGCTTCGGCGGTCACCGTGTCTGTAGGCGCAAGCGCACGGGAAGATCCCGTGGCGTTGACTAAAACAGGCTTGAGGACGGCGACATATACCACTTGAGCACCCTAGCGAAAAAAGAGCCCTATTAGCAACCGAAAAAAAAGAATCATGTGCAACCCGGACGTACCCGGACGTTCGGTAGCTGAAGGTAAAGCACACAGATGGTCTTTAGTGCATAGTACCACGGTACGTAGTAGAGAATGAGCCCCAACGCGACGCTCTCTAGCAAGTTGAAAAAGCCAAATAGGACCCAGTAGGTAAGCCACTGAACGTCATCTTGGGGCGCTGGGCGTTCCAGGGCCTTAAAGGAGAGGTAAGCTGGGAGGCCCCATCCGATGAGGTTCGAGATGGGCGCAGCGAGGGGGTTGATAAAGTGGAAGAGCGTGAGGAGAAGGACGGTGCCAATGGCCAAGAATGTCTTGGGGACTTGCGTATGTTGCTCAAACGTGTTCAGTACCGGGTACTTTGTGAGCTGCCAGAGTGGTCAGAATCGGAATGGCGAGGATGAAAGAGGGGGTACGGACCTCCTTGTCGAGCTGGTTGAGATGGTGGTTGACCCTGTTCTGGGCCTGTATGAAAACAGGGTGTTGCTGGACTTTTTGTGCTGCGGACATCTGGGAACGAAATAGGGAGGATGAAAAAAGGGACTGCATGGAGGGCATATCGATATACCTTTTGGTGGGTGGATTGAATATATATACTAGTGCGACAGGAGGCAGGGAGTGGTCAGAGACAGGGCAACGGCGAGGGCAGTTCCAGATTGATATGGGTTGATGACATATGTTTGGCACTCAAAATACGGCGTGGCTTCTGTCTCTTCTCCTCCGTCCGCTCACTCTCCTCGACATGGACAATTACGACGCCATCCAGGTACGCCCAGACCCACCCACACCCGCCCCTCGCTCACTCACCACGCCCAAAAGGCCTTGCACAGGTCACTGCCTCCATTCACACCATACGTGGCCGCGTCGCTGCTCCCACAGATCGCACTCGTTCTCCTCGTCTCTACATTCGCGCTCACTTTCTACTTTTCAACGTCCGTAAACCCATATTCAATCTGTCGCGGTGCTTATACATCGTTTCCACAGCCTTCCAAAAGACGGTATTCCTATTCGGGAAGGCGCAGTCGCGTCACTCGCGAGCATCCTCGGCGGTTTCGGTGTGGTTGCCCTTTTCTGTAGTGTTGGGGTAAACGTGTAGAGCACAAGGCCGGCATCGCGTGCGCAGCTCCCCTTTTTCAGTTGTTGATCCGCCACCCGTGTTTGCAAGAGACGCACTGAAAATGGACATATGAGAGGGCGATACCCTGGGTAGCAGACACGTACGGTGTAGAGAATCGTGGATCCCTCGTCTGCGCTACGCATCTGTGTGATAGATGAGTTCTGGTGGTAGGGTATGTTGTAATCGGACCCACCTGTTTCTCCTCGTAGAATGCTTCGAGGTGTCCGCATGCGGGACATTTTTCCGTCACCTGAGTCTTGTGAACGGGATGCCCGGATGGATGGGCATGATAGCGTACCTTTGGCAAGACTTTGCCTTGGTGAATTTTGGTTTGGGTCTTGCGCTTCTGTCGCAGTGCAGATGGAAATGCATCGGGATGAGAGCGGGTGATGATCTCTATGTTTTCATACGCTGATAAAGGTTGCTAAAAGTTGGCGCGCAGGCACGATGAGACGTACAAGAGGCAGGCTCCTCATGGTGGCATTGTTCGCAGGTGACGGTCTGTTCGTCTCCCTGCGGTAATGCGAGAAGGGTGCCACAGTTGGGACAAAAGAGGAGAGACCCTGGTATCAATCGTCAGTGATTAGATTCGTCTCTAGGATGGCCAACTTGCCAATCTTGTGCGCAAGGGCAGCCATGTCCGTGGCACGCGCTGTTTGGTGGTGTCAATGTGCACCCACTGACCGCCTCGTGTTGACGACCGTCTTTGTTTTCCCCTCGCTATAAAGTCACGTGCGCGTCGTCGATCACGTCCGTTCTGTTTTTGGAACAACACGATGCGCCCACAGACGGGGGAAATGAGCAAGGCCAAGCTCACAGTGCACCCACAACACGTACGCCCGAAGTTTTACCAGCATGAGCCGATGGCAGATAAAAATGCCCTCTGGCCCGTCTTGTTTCGCTGTCTGGCACCCACCCCACGATATAGATTTTCCTTCCTTCCTACTCTTTGATTTCTTTTGATCGTCTACAGCTGGCTAGATAAGACGTTCGACGCTGTATTACCATCATCCCCCCCTGTTCCTTGTCTTGTTTTTTTTCCATGTCCACCACAATGTCCCAGCCCTCCTTTCCTATTCTTCTTTTCACCCAACTCGCCCGCCGACTGCAGCACACCAACGCGCGATACAACCAAATCGCCTATCAGTGCCGTCACACCCAGCGTCCGACGCACCATGCCAAACAGCGTGCCTACCGGGTTGGTCTTTGGATCGATACCTTAAGGGCACGCCCTGATACCGCGGCGTCTACCGTCTTGGATCGGACTGCTTGTAGTCCGGTGTGGGGAGCCACAGAGACCGAGACCGGGAGAGAAGAAGACGCGTACCTGCCTAACCCATGGCCAGAGATGCCAATGAAGAGCTTACCTCGAACCGTCGTCGTGCACAAGCGACCAGTGACCCCATCCTTGTCCCCACTCGAACTCGGGCTCAGCAATATCGATGATGTGGATGCATGCGATGGGTCGTTCCGAGGACCGGTGCCTGGTGCCCCGCGGTGGAGGTCACGCCCATTGCCCAAGGACGATTCGGACTGCAAGATGCAAGCGGTGACAAACGAAAGGGTGTCATTCAAGGCGTCGTGTACGTACGATGCCGTTTTGCGAGATGTCATCACTAGGCACGCGTCGGACTCGGTAAGTACGTGGTGGCGCATGGTCTCCAAGTGACTGATCCGAGCGCACAGTTGGACGCGGTGAAGGGTGGTCTCGGCATTATGGCCCCGCCATGCCATAAGAAGCGGAAGCTGCGGGAGGACGATGTGGATGGAAGTGTAATGATTTCTCGACGCCCCAGGGTTGGCGTGCCGAATGGCTGTTATTTCTTGGGGCCTAGGTGGAGCGAGCGACCACGAGGTGGTCTTTGACGACTCGTCACGTGTACGATGGACGTTATCTTGTTGTTTTGTGCTCACTCTTGTACGGCATGGACTGGATTCTTCTTTGTACCACGGATGACATTCCTTTGACATGTACTTACTCCTCATGTATTTTCACATCCTTTAAAAGACGGTATCCTGATTGGGGGAGCACAGAGTCTGAGCTAAGGCGGCAAGATTGATCGTGCATCCGGGCATGCATAAAGTCGCCAAGAGACCACGAGCTGAGTAGATGTTATGTGACCACGTGACATGACATGTCGATCCCCCTTTTGGAGCAACGGCTTGCTTTGTGTCTGAGACTGCCACAGAGAAAAAGGCCGGTCAGCAGTGGTATAAATACGGCGTGTGTCTGTCCGATTTCTCTGTCTGGCACCCTCTCAATTTCTCGCATAATTCAAGTTTTTCACGCCGGCGTGACTTGCCCTGGCACAGCATTCGTTTTCTACATTCCCTCTCGCCACACTGTCTGTATGTCTACCACCACCATGGCTCGCTCCTCTTTTTCCACCGCCGCCTTCGCCCAGCTCGTCCGACGTCTCCGCCACACCAACGCACGCTACAACCAGATCGCCCACCAGTTCCGCTGTCGCATCCGTCCCACCCACCACGCCAAACGACGCGCCTACCGCGCCGGTCTCCGCATAGACACCTCCAAAGCCCGCGCCTGTCCAGAAAAGTACGTCTCTGTGGTCCCACCTCCCGTCCTCGACAGGTCCGCCGTCACGCCGAACTGGGTGGACCCACAGGCCAAGGTGTATGCCACCACCGAGCCTGGGATCGGGGGTGGAGGAGACGCATATATGCTCGGAATGCCGCTAAGGAACTTGCCCGAGGTCGTCGGGCGCAAGCGGCGCCGCCGGGAGGGACGGCGGCGCGTCATGTTGCGTCTACCACCGCTCAAGCTGCAACTCAACGTCGATTATGCGTGCGGTACGCCGTTCCAGGGGCCGGTACCTGGCGCGCCTCGGTTGAAACCGAGACAGTTGCCCGAGGATGAGAGTGGCGTGGAAGAGATGGTGCTTGGATCGGCCTCCTCCTCCTCCTCGTCGTGTACGTGTCATCTCGTGGTGGCTATTGACTGGAGACTGATTGTGTTGAATAGTCATGGATGGGCCGGATTCGCTGTTGACCCCGGTATGTGGGATATATGCGGTCGTCTTGGCGGGTTGTTGATCTGGTTGTATAGGTCGACCTCCGCGTCTACACTGGCCTTTGTATCACGATCCCACCGCGCAATTTGAAGCGCAAGCTGCAAGATTTTGATGCGGATGGGAATTCCGCGCAGCCCAAGGTGGGTGTTGGCCTTGATTATAGGAGCTCCTATGCTCACGCCTTGGACAGCGTGTTCTTAGGACCCGGTGGAACGAATCTCAGACGCAATGATCGGGCAGGTCCCTGACCTCACGAACGCTCATCCATGGACTTTACGTTATACCATCTACGCACATTCACTCTCATCCTGCACCCGACGCATTTTTGGACCTTTTTAGCTGTACGCTGCCATGGCCAGTGTAGCTTGTGTATCATTCCTTGAACGAACATCGCCGTCCTTAGATTACTTGACTCTCTTTTGGACATTACTGGACCATTCTAATGTAACCGTCGCCATGTTTCTCGTATATTAGCCCCTTTTCACGCTCCCATTGTCTTTCGTGACTACGTAGTCCAACTATGACAATTTTGATACCCAGACGATCTTAGGGTTGGTGATACATCAGTTGAGAGTACTTGCAGGGGATGGGATGGGATGGAGTGCGATTCTAGACTTTTGGTGTGAATTGGGAACGGCACGAAAGTTTCTGCATCATGTCGCACGCTGTAACGCACTCACGATCCGAAGGGTTTCGGTTCATCGCAAATAATACTGGTTCCAATCGAACATTGACCTGCCCCAAATCATGCTTTGTATCCTTACAGGACAGGGTCTCTGAAGCACTTTAGGCTCCTGTACAAGACGGAGAAAAAGCTGCCCACTAGTAGTGAAGGAAAAGCGAACCACTTTATCAACAGTGCACCAAGAGTGACCTATCCGCCGATTAACGTGAGCTGCGTTTCATTCTCGAATGAAGGTTGCGGTGGCCTGTGACGGATTGGAACACCCTACTCCGGCTCCGACTCCGGCTCACGTGCCTCCCAGATCTCCGTCATTCATTTCAGTCCGGGGCGATCTTCGGCAGCGGTTCTGAGCCATGCGAGATTTCAAGCCAATCACCTAGGGGATAACTGGTGCCACAGTCGTGGACCAAACAAGTCATGGAATGACCAGCCTGGCTATCAGGATTGCGATACTGGAATGCCTTGCCAACGAGAAACGGCCCTGGTTTTGTCAGAGTGCCAGACTCGGAGGCTGGGACATCATCCACGTCATCCGGGAAAAGAGCCTTTTTGATGTGGTCCGGAGGATTTTGTCGTTGAGACAGCGACTCGAGTGTGCGAGGCTGAGCGCCGAGTATCCTCGGCATGTTGTCAGACGCGACTAGAATGCGACGTGTAAAGATGTGGATGTACTCACACGACGCGCTCTGCTTGAGCCATGATGAGGTTCTTTGGGGGGTACGAGTCAAGCTGCAAGCCAAGGTACGAGATCTTCGCAAAGCAAGTAAGCGAGACCAGATATCAGCTGTTGCAAAGAGGAATTGACTCGGATGAGATGCGTGTTGGTGCAAAAGATATCCAGCGTACGTACTCTTTGATGCCAGTGGTCATGGGATTCGACTGCATCGCGACATCACATGTCTCGACGAACAACTCTCGGAGATGATCGGTGATCTTCCACTAGCAAACAGTTTGGCTTATCGGGTTGTTGCCGTTCGAGGCACGCAGCAGCATACGTGTCTTGTTGTTCGTAGCATTGGGCAACTTGCTCTACCATGTTCTTCGCGTGCTCGTCTTGGATCGGGTCGCGTTCGGAGGCTATGGTGGGAATGTGAAAAGGCTTGGGGCTTATGGGCCTAGAAGGAAGAGGCGGCGCCACTTCAAGTTTACTTACGCTTGGTCTCCATGTCCTCATGCGTTGACCGGTACACTTCCCGCTCAGCGGCGCACACCCATCCGGGTCGGCGCTGTATGGATACAACGAAGATATGATCTTAACTAAAGGAGACGATACTCCCGCATAAGCGGCATAACTCATAGAGTTAGTCCCACTGGCAAGATTCTTAGCAATGTGCCGGGTACTAGTACATCGGGCAAACCACTCTCGAGGCTGCCGTGAACAACGTCTGGCCAAAGACGCGTGAAGAAACCCTCCACGCCACGGTCACACTGGTTTCCTTTCACGAGGTGCAGCCACCCAAGGCCGTTCGATCATATTGGTCACAGGTTCACTATTGCCAAGGTACATCCCCAACATTGTTTTCCACTGGACCCCCAACGTCCACATTCGACAACGCCCTCCTGTACTAAACGGCGCTGAGAGTCAAAGTCACAACATCAACATCTGAAAACGATGTCTGTCCACACTAGCGTGGCAGCATGTGTCGAGCACCCAGAGTACGTCACCCCCCGCACTTCTATAGGCACTCAGGGAGGGTGTTGGGATGGCCTGAACATTCATCTTCTTCTGAAAACGAGCTGCGCGTACTGTAATTTCTTTATCTTGTTTCTCGCTTGGTAGCATTGGGGCTTGATACATGTTGCTCTGGCAGGGAACGAACCAGGTGGTGGCTCATCGAC
>JBBPRA010000971.1:0-10431 GCA_038092775.1 Boletus rubescentipes
TCTGTTCCGATAACTTCCGTTATCTCCTTCACACCACTTACCATATCGAGCTCCCTCTGACCTTCCACTATTACATAGCTTGGTCCGTGCGTAGCCCCTTTAGGTATATAAACCCTGCCGTCGATACCTTGTATTCTCTAAGCTAGACCTACCTGGAATAGCATCTCTTGTCCCTTTCCTCGTCAATCGCTCTCTAAGTCCCCGTCCCACTTTTGAGTGGACGCTCGTCGTCTTACCTTCGCCCCCAGTCGCTCTTCTTTGCGACCTGTCCTCACCGCTCTTCTTTGCGGTCGCCTCGTCGACAAGGGTCTCCCCTTGGTCGACTATCCCTTGTCCACCTCAGGAAGTCCCTGTAGGAGCCTCCGGTCGTCAACCATACGACTCGTCCCGTCGATAAGCAAGATTCTTAGTCGACAATCCCTTACCTCTAGGTCTACAATCGTTCCTACCCGGACCGACCGTAACAATTTTTACTGTTCCCTTGGTCCAGTCAATATCCGGATTGTGGCATTTGAGCCAAGAGAATTCCAGGATAAATGAGTTCTTTCCCAGGTCCGTTACTTCTGCCATGATTTTCTCATGATGTTGTTGAAATTCAACAATCAGTTCTGCTGTGTGAGTCATGCTTCCAGCAGAGTTCCATGTTCTGTCTATGTTATACACAGGAATGGGGTTTCATAAGGGTATAAGCAGTACTTTGTGCTTTTCTGCCCATGTTTTGTCAATAAAGATGGTGTTTGTGCCCGAGTCTAGGAGCCCATCAAGTTTAGTAAAATTGTTGCGGCTACTAGCCAGTGCAATCTAGATAGATAGACATGTTTCTCATGTGGGTCTGACGCTGTGCACAAATGCGTCTTCTGGGATTTCTTCTATAATATTTTTGTTGCTTTTGTTAGAGGAATTAAGTCCAGGTTTAACATCCCTGGCGAGCCCACTAGGGGACCCCTCTGACGGCAAGTTTGAGTTGAAAGTAATTTTATTATCCCTGGAATCCTCACTTTCTTCGATTTCTTCTATGGACAGGATGTTGTACCTGTTATGGCTCTCAGCACACTGAGATTGGTGCCTCAAGCCTAGGCTTTTCCCAATTTCGCAGCCAGGTTTTCATAGTCCTTGAACCAGGCCCCTGCCTCATCCAAGGTCATTCCTTGTATATACTTGGACCAATTACAGCCCTTGCCCTTGTCTTTCTTTTTGTTTTCGGTGCTTTTAGCCTCATCCCAGGAGGTTGTGCATTCTTCTGTCTTGGCGCTGTTGGCCTGTCAGCCACCTTTGCCCCTGTGGGAGCAGTCCTTCTTATGACCACCACTGAGGAACTTGCATTCGCTGCACTGCAGCTTCAGCTTCTTGCATTCTTTGGCAAAGTGTTCTCCACTGCAGTTGAAGCATTTATTGTTGCCACTCTGGGCAGCATCAATGTCCATGGCATTAGAGTCCCTTGTCTTGGCCCATTCCACTGTTCCTGACTTTATGAAATTAAGGAGCTGCTTTTGGCTCCCTGCCTCCTTGAGATCTTTCTTAAAGTCCACCACTGTTGTGTAGCAGCCCTTTTCTAAAATTAGCCTTTTGATGATCTGTTGATCAGCATTTTGTTCCAATAGCTCAATGAGCTGGTCCTCTGGATACTGGGCCAGAGCTTGGAATGTGTCAAATCCTGTGATGAACGTATCCATCAATGTCAAACCCTACTTTAGGGATGACAAAGCTTTCCTGTTCCAGTCCTTCTCATTTAAAACTGGAAGTTTCCTTCGACCAGGGCTGTGAACTCTTGCCAGGTCCACTTCTTTCCCCCAATCATTTCATTTAGCTGAGGATGTGCGAATGTGCTGGCATCTCCACCTACCATTCTGGACAGTACAGCATGGATACCGGCTGCCCCTGTGAGGGCGGTGGAGTTCTCATCTTGCCACACGTGAATGCGTGTCCACCATTCTTTGAATTTCTTTCCCCTGGAACCATCATATGTTCCAGGGTCTGCAAAGATCTTAGAAAGCTTAGGGGCTTGTGCTTCCCCAAGCAGGTTTGATGATGCTGGCCTTGCTAGGGCCATTGCCAAACTCTGGCTTACTGTGTTCAGCTCACCATTTACTTGATTAAGTTCAGAGTCCTCTTCTTACGTGGAGCTTCCTCCTGCTCCAGTTTCTCTCTCTGCCTTTTGTACTTTTCCAAAGTATGCCCCCTACTGTTGAATGGCCTTAGTACTACCGGATCGGGGTGGAGGTCTACTTCCAACCATCTTTCTAGACTTTCCCCATGGAGGAGATGCTGGCCAGGTAAGAGTTCTGGTGCTGGTGGGTTGGGGGCAGGGGTGTCATCATTGGGGTCTCTCTCCTTGGGGAGGGCAGATATCTGTGTGATGGGGGTGAACGAGGGCTGTAGGTTGCCCATTTGGAGGGTGTGAGCGACGGTCTGGGATGGGCTGTGCGGAAACAAATAGTCCCCATTGGAATCTACAGTAAAGTTGAAGTGCAGAGGAAATAAGTCTTCCTTCAAATGATGTAGAAACCTAGTGGCGGGAGTGAGAGGGTTGTCTTCTTCACGCCCTGGGCCCAGTGGAACTTCTCCTACTGCTGCCTGCTCCTGTACAACTTCTTTCCACTGCTCTCTGACCAGAAGTGGCATCCTGTGGGTGAGTTCAACTCTGGCCATGTATGGGTGGTCAAGGTTCTCCCCTGTCATATTAGGGAGGGCAGTGGCGAAGGCATGGAGGGTCCTGTGAAAAGAAATAGGCACTAAGGTGCACTTGTCTGTGAGCACCTCTAGTCATGACTTCAGAGGAACTTGCTATGCACTTGTGTGTGTGCATACATGGATGGTTAGAATGGAAAGGGTAAGGCAAATGTTGTAGTCTGATTCTAATGAAACAACCCAACAAAGCAAGTCAATTGCCTTAGGCTTTCCACTAGACAGTGTAAACCACTAACGAGGGGATGAGTTGATCAAGTCCACTTTAGGGGTGAAACTCCAAGAGAATCAGACTGGGGATGCCAGTCAATTCCTTGGCCTTTATATATTATCATAGTGTATGTACATGTTGATAGTGAATCTACCAATACTGTCTAGGGCAAGCATAACAGAGATTAATAACATGGTGCAACCACATGGTGGTGGCAGAATGGAAGAGAAGCATAGAACATGTGTGATGTGCATGTGTGTCGCAGTATAGCCATGCATAGCATGGAAATGAACTGTCCAGAATAAATTTAAGTTCAATAAAACAAGGTTCACCATGAGACAAACACGTGTTTGTGAAATGGTGAAGGGCATGAGATAAGTGAGTCCTCATGGAGGATCTCCTCACAGTTTGAAGTCTGAAATGATTAGATAAGATAAGATAAGATGAAAGAGAAGAATTGTTCAAGTCCATTTGAAAGTAGTCCCTATGGGTGGGACCATAACAGATGGTCTTTCATGACAACTGTCATCCAAGAACAACCCTGTTGAGAAAGATGACTTCAAGGATTGGATAGACAATGCATACTTGTTCGTGATTTCCTTGATGAATATGTGCACCTCTCTAGCTGTTGGGACTGCTGACCATCATAGGCATACAACTCACGGCTCAGAGATGCCATTGTGTACTCTTTCTGTCCTTATATCCACAACTCTCGATACCTTGCAAACTGACCCCACCATACCTCACTCCCACAAAGCCATTGCAAAAGAGTCTTGCATAGACCACATCCACAATTTTCTCAACACCCACATCTGTCTCACTGACTTATCCAACGCTGACTACAAATCTTTTATTAATGCAGCAACCAGATCCTTCATTCTCAACAATGCTTTATACCATCGTGAACCACATGGTTGCCATCAATTAGTCATTCCGATCGCACACTGTTACGGACTTATTTGGGAGGCTCATGATAGCCTTGGGCACAAAGGTGTCTTCTTCATCTGTTCCTTCAATTTTGGTGGCCAATGCTGGTTGACACATCTGCAAAATACTGTTTTTCCCACAGAATGTCACAGTACTACAGGTCTGACAGTGGCAACATTTGAAAATATCACATTTTAGCTAAGTATTGTTATATAGTGAAAATGTGTACTTATAATTGTATTAAATTGTACTGAGTATTTATTTTGAACTACTACTCAAATTACTAATGAAATATATCCCACATTTCCTAGTTGTGTGGACTTGGAGATTTTTCTGTGTCATTTGTGTTGCATAATGGGTCATGTGACCATGCTTGGAAATGCAGCACACCTTCCTTACCATCATTCCTCCTACCACCACACTGCAATAAGGACAACAACAACAATGGTGCCATGTCAATGCCACCACCAGGCCACCACCACACCCTTGGGCTTCCTGCCACTCCATGCGACAAGAATGGCACAATGCAACTTGGACGATGATGGGCTATGCCACCATTGCATGATGATAGGGTGCCCTGGGCTGTACCACCACCACAATGCGATAGCGATGACAATGACGACATCTTGGTCGTGCCCACTACCACAACCCTGGGCCCTTCTCCCTGTCTATGATGTGATGTCATGATGATGACGACATGCACTGGGCCATGCCACTGCTGCAGCAAGACAGCAATGGTGACATGCCCTGAGTTATGCCACCACCACCACGAGATGACTTGGATGACAATGATAACAATGTCAACCTGCCCCGGGCTGTGCTACCACCATCACAAGATGACAACAACGATGGCACCACCCGTGCCACCAAAATGACAATGACAACATGTCACCACCACCACCACTACCGCTTCAACAACAATGGCAATGGCACAGTGGCACCATCCATGCCACTGAAACGATGACAACAATGACACATCACCACCACCACCACCAAGTTGACAACAACAATGGCACAGTGGCACCACCCATGCCACTGAAACAATGATGACAACACTGCTGTGTCACTACCACCACCACCACATCAACGACAACTCAGATGTCGTTTCACCACCACCAACACTATGCCCCCACGTCAAGGATGAGGGTGGCACAATGGTACTACTCATGCCACTGAATTGACAATGCGACAACAATGCAATGTCATGCCCCAGGTGGCACATGTCCATGTAGCCAGTAGATATAGTTGTTGTACATATCTACACTTGAAATACATATGCGTTATTTTTCCATATCATTGAGGCAATAGGGAAAAAGAAAAAAAGAAAAACCATGGCTGGGAATCTGTATTCCACTGGAGCTCTGTATGAGCACTGTGTTGCTGTGACAATGGCCAAGTGCTGTCATTGTGTGCTGTGACTGTACCACACTATGACAGGGCTGTACAGGGAGGGACCTATCTGTAACACTGTGACCACTGTGACATACTGTAGCTTACTGTACAGTCCTATACAGTACTTAAGTATTTTGCAGATGTGACGTCAAGTGGTATATCAAGACTTGCCACAAGTGTCAAATCCAACAAACACAAAAACTTCACATCCCTCCCATTGTTCCCATCATAGGTGGATTATTCCACAAAGTACATATTGACACTATGGTAATGCCCTGCTCCAGTGGGGATTGTTTCATTGTTCAGGCTTCATGTACTCTTACTGCATATCCCAAATGGTGCATGCTTCACTTCAAGAATGTGACTGTGATCACATTGTTCACTTTTGAAGACATCCTTTGTTATTGGGGAGCCATCTTCAAGCTAGTCACTGACAATGGAACTCCATATATATAGGTACTCAACATTCTTGCAAACAGATATGGCATTACAATATCTGGGAGGCCATCATCAAAAGTACCCTGGGGGGAGAAGTTTGCTGGCCATCAACCACTCACTTTGTTTTCTGGGCAGAATGTGTTATGATACTCAAAACTGCAGGGCTTTCACTGTATTTCATGGTACATGGCATCAAGCTGCTTTTTCCATTTGACCTTGTGGAAGTGACTTTCCTTGTTCCCACTCCACTTTCCAACCCTGTATCCACTAACACACTGATTGTTTGGCAAGCTCATCAACTCCAGAAACAACTAGAGGATATTGACTGCATACAGGAATCCATTTGCGCATCGTGATTTGTGTCTCACAAAGAATTTGAGAATTGCTTCAAGAACCAAATCCACAACTACAACTTTGGTACCAGCAACCTTGTATTGGTGCAGAATTTGCAGATCAAAAAGGAGTTAAACCAGAAAATGAAGCCATGCTACCTCAGTTCAATGGTTGTCCTTTGCAGAACGACTGGAGGATCATATTTGCTGGTGGAGTTGGATGGTGCAATCTCAAGACTTTAGTCTATGGCATTCAGGCTGCTGCCATATTTCCCCTGTTTGAAACTCTCTATCTCAGTGACACAACTAACTGGGTTGGATGACCAACAGGTTGATGCATTTGACGTGGAGGACAATGTTGAGCACAAGGAAAATGAGGAGGCAGCCCTCAAAAGACTAGCCATCCACAAAACAAAAATAATATGAGATATCCACTTCACATCTTTCCATCCCAGGTTTTGACCAGTGTTTTCCTTCTCATCCTGGTATTTGTCCAGTGTTACAATTACTTGCATAGAACAGTGCCAAAACAAAACCACGAAAATATAATAGATGTGAACATTTTCCTTTCTTTTCCTTCTTGATTTCTGCTCTCACATTTACATGGAAAAACATGCTAAAAACATATCCATTCCTCACTATAGATATCCATTAGAGATCCAGCCTCAGACACATTATGTCTTTGTTGAAAGCATGTTTGGCAGGTCACTTGGTTACTTACCTAGTGCTATGCTTGAGGGCTTAAGCATTGATGGTTGAAATATGAGATCAAGAGCGATATTCAAATTCAGCTAGACTCAGCTGATTATATACTACGCAAATAGCGTGTGAACTAACTACTAAGTATGTACACTACTATTCATTCAACACTCCCCCTTGCTCAGTGAGCGGTCTTCGTGTAAGCATTGAGAGTAGAGTATATTCACACAACTAGTTCCAGCTAGTGGCATTATGGAATACTAATGCTAATTGAGACCTACATCTCTTGAATTTGACATATCTGAGGTTCTTAGTGAACATATTGGCAGAATTGTCAATCCCTTCAATATAGAAGATCTCCACTTGATGCTTTTGGACAGTGTCCCTAACATAATGGAATTTGATGTGGATATGTTGTGTGCAACGCTCAGTAACAGGGTTATTTTCCATGAATATGGACCCTTGGTTGTAGCCACAGATTGATATAGGTAATAAATTGAAACCAATCTCTCCAAACATGTTTCTGATCCATATGACCTGGCGTGAACAATCACTCAAGGCCATGTACTCTGCTTCTGTAGATAATAGAGCAACAGTCTTCTGCTGGTGTGAGTTCCAGAGAAATACTGCATTTGCCAACTTGATGTAAAATCCAGTAGTGGATTTACTGTCTTCTGGACTGCCAGCCCAATCTGAGTCTGTGCAGGTGATTAAGCCATTTGCAGAGCTTCCATCAAATACAAGTGAATAATCATGAGTACCAATAAGATAATGGCAAATATACAGGGCTTTATAGTTTGCCATATATGTAGGCAGATCTAACATCTAGACTGGATATATGCCAGTTTTCTAGTGTGGCTAAGGCAAGCATGCATTGCACTGTTTCAAAGCACACAACTGGACTGAATATTTGGTCAAAGTCTAGTCCTTCAGTCTGAGAGAAACCTTTCACAACAAGGCACACATGTTTCCAACCATCAGATTTGACATCAAAGACCCAACGATTTTTGATAACCTTGTGATTAGTGGGCCAATCTACTATTTCATAGACTTTACACTCTTTGAGCATGTCTAGCTCCTTTTTACAAGCCTCAAACCATAGTTTTTGTTCTGATTCAGGCAGATGGAGTATATTGTGGTAGGACCATTCATGATGTGGTTTAGGATTTTCGTTTAGGGGTATAGCCTTCATGCAAAGAAATGAGACCAATGCATCCCCCCTTCCTGGGCTAGTCTTTCAACATCATCCTCAGAGGGTGTGAGAGGAGGCATAGCTCCAGGAACTGGTTGATCTACTGGCTCAGAAGGCTATTCCCCACCAGTGAGTTCTTTCCAGTGACTCTCTTTCTCCATTTGTTTTATTTGTTTAATGGGTTGTTCCTGTTCACCATAGATATTGCCAGGCCATAAGGGTGGGTGGCAAATTCGTTCAGAATGCCTTGGCAAGGCTGGTGGCACATCCAATTGTGGTGTATGCCTTGGCAGTGTAACTGGAGGTGGAGGTGAAGGAGTGGGAGAGGATTCTCTCTCTAGTTCAGGTTCAGAATCCAGCAAGGGTGCTTGCTCAGGAATCTTAATCTTTTTGTGGGTGTGAGAGAAGTCAGGAGAGTCATCCAAGTCATTATTTGATGCAGGAGCTTCCTTTGAAGGGTGCTGATGGGGATCACTAGGCTTGTCACTTATAGGCTTATGTGGCTGAGCCCCTGAACAGCAAGGGAATAGGTTCTCATTAAAGATCGCATGAGCTAATGTATATAAGGAATTATTAGGGTGCATAAATATTGAGTTGCACTCATTCCCTGGTGGAATCCCAAGATAGATCATCAATTGGGACTTGGGATCCTGCTTGTCGTGACGAGTCTCTGCAGGCAAATGTACATAAGCACCACATTTGAATACATGGAGATGAGAGATGGTTGGTGGCTTCTTATATAAAAGCTTATAGGGCATTTTCCAACTAAGCCCTTGTTTGGGAGTGTGGTTGTATATACATGTATGTGCCGCATGCAAGATTGCAAACTCCCAATAAGAATTAGGAAGGCAAGCGTGAAGATGCATTGCCTGTGCTTTATCCATGATAGTCCTAATGAATCACTCAGCATGACCATTTTGTTCAGGGGTATGTGGCACAGAATCATAGACATGAATGCCATTGTTGCACATCAACTGCTCAAAAGCTTTTGACTTATATTCTCCCCCTTGATCAGACATTCAATCTTTGACTTCAAGTTGGTACTGAACTTGGACATATTTAAGAAAAGCTTTGACAGCCAGTAAGGCTTGGTCTTTTGAGCATATTTCTAGTACCCAGTCCATTGATGTATAATCATCATAGAAAATGATAGCATTTTTGAACTTGTGGTATGATTCCACTGGGAATGACTTAAATCCAAGTGTACTAGTTCAAATGGTTTTGTCACACGCATTCCATTATGGGTGAAGGGGAAATTAGGTTGTTTGCCTAGCTGGCAGCCAGGGCAAACAGGCTCATTGGATGGTATATACACATCCAGGAAGTCTTTTATGTGTTTTCGCCCAGCTCTGAGAACATCCTTGGAGGGGTGTCCCATGTGGCAATGTAGAAGCTCATAGTCAACAGTGCTCATTGAAGAAGTCGCATTGTCAGTGCTTTGTACTATAGGTGCACATACCCAATACATAGTGTTTTCACCATGCGAATGGAAGGTAATCAAATCCTTCTTGCTACACTTGTCATAGATTGTGAACAAGTTCTTGGAACTGCATCCAGATAAGCACTTGTCCTTGAGTAAGGTGCCAAGTGAGATAAGTTTTACATGGCAGGTGGGCATGTAAATGGTTGGTGAGAGGCACACAACATTTCCGTGGCATGATATGAGGACTGTACCATGCCCAACAATTGGTGCTTTACCATTTGCAGTCTGGATATAGTGAGGATTGGGGAAATTGTGGTATTCCACGAAATCCTTGATATCTGATGTGAAGTGGGATGAAGTGCCAGAATCCAGTAATCACATGTCACTGAAGTCTTCTTCGTGCTTTTCTGATCTTTGTACCTTACTAGGGTTTATGCGTCAATCACACGAATCGCAGTAAACAGAAGGTGTAGTGGTATTTTCATCACTACCTACAACAGATGATAGAATGTATTCTACAAACTGTGGCAAGTAAAATTACTCATCAGCATCGATGAGGTGTGAGAGTGAGGAGAAAACATACTCCATATCAATATCCTCAGTGATATCATCAAAGACATTGTTACAGTCCCACCTCAGGGACTACACATTTAACAGACTTAGCCAATTTTCCACTTTATCTTATCTAACCACTTCAGACTTTGAACCATGAGGAGATTCTCTATGAAAACTCACTCATCTCACACCCTTCACATTTTCTCAAACACGTGTTTACCTCATGGCAAATCTTATGCCATCAAGCTTAACCTTATTCTTGACAGTTCATTTCCATGCTGTGCATGGCTATGCTGCCACACACATGTGCATCACACATGTTCTATGCTTCTCTTCCATTTTGCCACTGCCATGTGATTGCATCATGTTATTAACCTCCGCTATGCCTGCCCTAGACAGTATCAGTAGATTCAATACCAACATGTACATACAGTATGATAGTATATAAAAGCCAAGGAATTGACTGGCATCCCCAGTCTGATTCTCTTGGAGTTTCACCCTTCAAAGTGGACTCAATCCAACTCCTCACCTTCATTAGTAGTTCAAGCTGTCTGGTGAATGACCTGAGGCATTAACT
>JBBPRA010000972.1:0-10431 GCA_038092775.1 Boletus rubescentipes
CTATTTTAAAATGGTTGTATCTCAATGGCATATGAACAGAATCACATGAACCAGGGAGCATATTTGTAGCCAAGAGTGAGGACTATTTATAACTCCACCAAAGCTAAGCGAAATTCCCACACTGATTGGCAGTATGCTCAATACATTACAATCAGGGTAAACATGGAAAGGGTTTTTGAGGTCACTGTATTTTGTCTGTTGAATGATACTTTGTTTAGTTCAATATTGCCCAGGCTACCTATACAATATTTCCAGACTTTTGTGAAATAATTCAGTTATCTGATACAAGTGAAATCTGTGGGGGTTTTACTTCTGCCAATCTGTAAGGATTCCATGCAAGGTACTTCCATTCATATCAGCTGACTTAGAGTTTCTTGATAGATATATAAACTATTTGCTGGGATTTCCATCAATTTCTGGATCAGTGGTTGAAGGGCCAACAATATCACCAGTAGTTCTTGGAGCCAAGCAAATGGAAAATGCTGTTGCAAAAACTGCAGCTACATTTTTATGGTTAGGTGTGTTAATGATTAGATCATAATATTTACCATATTCATTATGCTTTAACAATCAATAGCTGGTGTAGTTGGATCTGATGGAGGATTTCAGAAAACTCAAGGAGTGAGCTCAGTTTCCAATTTCATTCTTGGGCTCAGACTCAATGTATGTTCTAACTTATTCTAATGTTCTTTTTGATCCACTAACTGATTTACTTGTGGCATAGGTGAATATTGCACCAGTGAGTTCTCTCTAAGAATCATCCTATAGTACCTCATCTACCTTTAAGGCTGTGGTTGGCTTGTTTGCTTCCATCATCCTCTGGGTTATAGTATTTTGGATGCTTCATGATTCACATGATTCACATCCCAAGACATCAATGGCCAGTACAGATGTTCTAGGATTGATGTGGCTTCTTGCCCACTCCACAACCCTGCATAGTATCATGGAAGGAATGGGAAAACCCATATCAGACCAATTGAGATTGAAGGGAATGAAAGCTGAAGTCTGTCTTACAGATCTAGAATCTGAGCCAGTCAGATGTCATGCAGAGAGCTATCAGCAAACATGGAGCATAGACTGGAAGGTGTTTTCTGCACAAGGTTTGGTGGAATTGACTCATTGTTCATGGAATTTGCAATGAACATTATTTTCTTAGGGACATTCTCCCTCCATTGGTGGTGTTATGTTCTTCATGGCATATTTCTGGTATACCATGGAGTTCTCATTCTGCTCCTGTCCTATCATCCTGAACACCACATTATCATGTTATCTGATAGCACTTGGGTAACAACAAGTCTGAGTGTGTGTCTTCAAGCATTCTATGTTGTATGTTCTCTCTTATATCAATCTGCAATAAATATAACTGGCATTTCAATTCAGTTGTACACTGCTGGGCTTGTGTTCATTATCCAGCAACTTGCAGTGCAGAAAATCATTGCACAAAGACACTATTTAACAGCAGTACATGATATTGCTCAAGCTTGGACTAGCATTGGAGCTGCACTTTATGCAGTTTGGCAACAAACAGGTATCACATCATCACTCTGGAGAACACTTGGTGTAGTGATCTACCTGACATGTGTCTCTGCTCTTCACATTGCTTCTTCCACCATTATGCAGTTCACAGCCTTTAACAGCACCTCCACTTTATCTGTTCAGTCAGCAGTGGCTTGGACAAATGATTCCATTTTTGCAAGTGGCTCTTCATCCGGTGTGGTTCCAGTTTTTCCCCCAAACAGTCTTTCTGCCAATTTCAAGACCACTGGACTACTCAACAACACAGTCTATGACATTATCAATCAAACTAGTCCTGACTTTACAAGTGCAGTTGTGAATGCTACTTCCCTTCAGGCCAGTTGTGGTCTATTATCAAATCTTTCTTTTTCCAACAATACAGAGTCATTGAGTTTCTCTATGTATGGTCTTGGTCCTTCAAACCTATCATTTCAAAGTAAGTTATTAAAATAAATCAAAATGGATCACTTTCAAGCTTTCATGTATAGCAAATCTTGGAATGTATCAGAGTGCAAGAAATCAGATTGTCTACCTTCAAACACCAGTAAGTAATCTAGTTCTTCAAAAGAGCTTTTAGAAATCACATGTCTTATAGTATAATCCAGTCAAATCATTCTACAACTATTTGTTCTTTCTTATCACTACTGATGTTAAGTTGGATGAATCAATCGTGGAAAGCACAAATAACCTCAGTGTCAACATTGCAGAAGGTAGTTGATGTGTTGACCTATGTTTATTGTATTATTGACTTGTTTAAAGATGGTGGTTCTCCTATCATGGCCTATGCTGCAGCATGCTCTCTATCATCACAGACAACTCTTGCAACCTTAGATCTTCAGGTTGACACTCTCACTCCAAGTCCAACTCAAACAACTTTTCAACCATGGACACTATGGTCTCCAAGCATGGAAAGTGGACCAATTATTACAACTGAGGTATGATTTACATCATCTCATGTACACAATTATGTCTTCAAATATATCTGGACAGGTTGATATGGTGTTCTACCAAATTGCATTTGGAATTTGCCCAGAAAATGGATTTGTAGGTTGCTCAGTGATGAACAAGTGTGTTAATATTTTTATAGCTTTCACTAACAGAACTGACCTATTGTCTTGGATAGTGCATCACTCATGGCAGAAAATAGTTCTTTGTATATGCTTTATCCCAATCAGATGGAGCAGGGTATTGAGCAATCTGTGGCAACTTTAGTTTGGACAGGTATGTTTTGCACTAAATGGTTTACATTACTACTGTTTTACAAATGCTTCAATTCTAGCAGGACAATTAGGAAATAGCAGGGGAGGATTTGATCGGATGAATGGGGAAAGTCAAGTGACACAAGTAGTGACTGCATGGAGGTTAAATGTAGGTCTGAATTATTTGTGGGACATACCTTGTTGATGTAATTCCCACAGATCAACACACTTCCAGTGAGTATCACATAGTCCAACACCATTGTGGACAGAGATCTCATTCCCCGAGAGGTTGGGTTTGCCTCAGCATCATCACTAATCCTTTTTATATCAGTATTTTTCTTTGTCGGGGTCCCCTCACACTCAACGCTGCTGAAGCCCCAACCTTCCGTTACTGGGACGAGTGTCTTGGAGACGCTCTGGGTCGCAGCACATTCACGGACGGTGCGTGAGCGCATGGAAGAAGTCGATGACCCAACATTGGACAACCTACGTAAAGTGGGCATGTTTGAGATATGCCTTGGTGATGTTCATAGCTCTCGAAGTGTTGGTCTGTCTGAGGCTGACTCTGAGGCTTTATTGGAATGAACAAATAACCTGCTGTCATGACGTTCTTGTGTTCGAGTTAAGCAGGGACATCATAACCATACTTTCCAGATGGATGCGGAAATCTAGTGTTTACACTCAGATAGAATATGGAATTTTCCTGTTGGAACATTCATAATGCGGCACCTGCTGCATTTCACATCAGATTTTTCTTTACATCAAATTCCTTTTTTTTCTAATATCTTCATATGTTCTTGAATCGAATATCTTCAATAGTCAACTCACTCACCTTCGGTGTTATTCGCACTCAGCAGAACTATTTTCGAGGGTCATGTTGAAGATTTATTCAAGCGAACGCGGCGGCAAAGCGATAAACCGCATTGTTTTGTCCTTGTCCGCCTGCGCAGACCAGCCTTACACTTATCATTAAACATGGCTATCCAGAATACCATCATGAAAAGCGTACATACTAGACTTCCCAAAGAGATGACTCCAAAGCTCAGTGTCGCTCCGGTCTCGTCACCCACCAGCATCACCCCCATGGACCCACTAAAATGTCCCTTGGTGTTACGAATCAGGGACACCGCGTGCCTCTGAGATAACCAGTGACCCATTACATCTGTGCAAGGCACACCAGGACAACGAGGTCATACTCGTTGTGTCCAGTCCCAAGGAAAAATTCCGAAGGATCCCAGCGTGTGCATAGGGCGAGAAAAGGTTGCGTTGGAGGACACCGGCGACGTTAGGATGGTACGCACGGCACGAACTGAATCACCGAAGGATGAAGACTTAGACCAAGACTAACATGACAGAACAGACTTACAATATGGACGAATGAAGCACCATGCAGGCGCACGATCTGGTCAACGGCACAATCATCAACTGCTCACGAAGTAGCGACGTCTACAGCGACCATTGCCCCAGTCCATGGTCGCCGGGGCGGCTCGACATTGTTCTGCCAGGCCACTTCTCGGGATACAACAACCTAAACTGTGGTTTTCATTTTCTAGACGAACCGTTGATGAGGTTGAAATGGACTGGGCATGATTCTCGTACAAAAATACACGCCCTGGACCCAACGATCCGTTCGATCTTCATCTCTTGGTCCGTGTGACTACGTCGCAGAGGGGATCCCCGGAAACGATCTATGAAGATTCAGGGGAAATAGTGGGCGGTCGTGAATCTCCGGATGGCGGCTGGATAGATAAAGAGATTGAACGTACACGTTCGCGTAGATTTAGATCGAACGAAGTTTAGGCTGAGGCGGAGTCGGACGCGAATCTATATCCGGACCTAAACAACCCGATAGTTATGAGGAGTGAATAGGATGGAACCTGAACGGACTCTCTACAGTCGCGGAAGAGGTTGACCAGGATGGCGGTTAAGCGCGTATACTCTTTGCCACGAACTTTCAAGGGTCCCGAGAGAGGTAAATGATCTGAGGTCATCGCTGGATTTGGCCAAACACAACTTTGAGCCAGCCAGGGCAGCGATAAGCTTGAGTGTTAGGTCATAAGATGTTAATGAGACACAGAAGAGGGGTTCAGTATAAAGGCTAGAACCGACGACCCATCAGTGGGCATACCCCTCCAGAGGCGGGCGCTGAAACATTGGGATGCTCTGATGCTGTATACCCTTAATGCCCAATGGATTCACTGTGGGCTGTTAAGTACCTACAATATCCGGTTAGTACACTATCCCGCTTCAGAGGGAAACGAAACACCACCGCCACCTCGCGAAAGAAAAGATCAAAACTTGTATCCCATCGTCAATCTCTACTCTCCCGCTATAACAGTCGGGTCGGACCATCATACCCTGCGCCGCCGTCAACGTCAGTTACCCATAGTGCTTAGCAGCCAGAAGATAATGTTGTGGTGCGGGCCTTCACCAGTGACGTGTTTGGGACGTGATCTACGACAGGAATCACCACTGAGGCGACGGACGCTACATATTGTGGATGTTTTCAAAACAGGATCAGTGGTGAGGAAAGTAAACTGACTGGACGTGTTGCAAAAACTTCCCAGTTCCATCCTCAAGAGTCAGATAGGACCGAGGCTGACAGAGATAATGCAATGAGAGCACCGTTGGCTGTCTTATGCGAAGGTTTCCTTGATCGTGCAAATGCTCAGAAGACAGTGGAGCCGCTCGAACGGGGCGGAGGAGTAGAGCGGGTCCGCGTTATTCGAGGAGGGTATGGCGTTTCAAGATGGGAAGATTGTTGTAGAGCTACATAAGCTGAGGCGCACGAAGGTATAAAGCCACAGTGTGGGAAATGGCCGGGATCAGTCGAGTATAGCTGCTCGTCGTGCCGGCCTGACCGACGCGGTACTACCTCATCCAACTTACCTCCTCACCTTTGTATGCTACTAGTAGAGTCCCTGCAATACCCCCGTGACCCCGAAGTCAGTGATAAATTCTACTCGTCATGCGCGTTTCTAGCAATTCAAACTTGGTCTATTGAAAGTTGAAAGTGGTTGGAACTAATCTCCGACTTGACACCACTGGATCTCATAGTGGTTTGACGTCTACTCCGTGGTATCTCTCGGCCGTGGCATGTTCACTTTCAAGATTTCCCGGACGCGCGTTTACGCTCGGACCCACTACCATTCATCCACGTCATATCGTTTCGGCAGGAAATAATCGACGTGTCACTGTAGACCGACTGGTTATATATCATTTCACAACCCCTTTGGTCTCACGGGCCATGCTGTATTAGGAGTCAAATTAGATGAGGATGGTCCAGGGTACGTCACGGTGTTGTCATTCCAGTTCGCTATGGCCCACTCTCACTGAGACAATTCTCGGTCCAACGAAACGACGCCATCCCAACCATTCAGTCAATTTCAACTAGTTCATATTTGACGTTTTCACTGTTGAGAAAGAACCTTTGGCAGTAGTTCAACGGGTGAAGTCAACCGGTCACAAATGTCTTGACCATGTCGAACAACCACATCTGATTCTTTTTCCTGGTCCGAATGCGGAGCAGAATCTGTGATGAATGAACGTAAAAGGTAGCCGTGCACTTGAGTGTAACACATCGCATTTACCGGCGGTATGCTGTCTTCGTAATCAAGCTCCCAGACATATTCGGTGTCCTAAGATTGGATGCTTGGGGACACGCGGTGTCAACAGAGGAAGGTCAATAAGGGTAGGTTCAACCTTGACCACGGTCCAGATTGTCAAGTCCTTGGAACCGACGAGTGTCGCATTCTATGAGTATCAGTAAGCACCACGCATCGGATATCACCCCATTCCCAAGGGCACGTGCTCCATCTTCCTGTTTACAGTCGGGAAGGTTCCACGAACGGCATCATTCTCAATGATAATCTGGTTGACGCCAGCTCCATGGTTGCGCACCCTCCACTACCGAACCAGTGAGTAGTCAAGTCCTCTGCAAAATATTGCACAAACCTTATTGTAGACATTGCGTCCATTCTCCAGGCTGGCCCTGATTATTCCAAGCGGATTATCGTCGGTGAGGTCAGCGGGGAGATCAAAGGATTGGCTACTCCGAATCTCACATACACCGTCAGCAAGAGGCCTTGGCACAACGACCTCGAACAGCCACTTCTGACCCTCTTGTGCACTGCGAGTGGAAAGAAAAATGAGGGTGAGAAGCATCCGTGCACTCCATGTAACAGACTCCATATACCGGCATTCCGCCTATATCCTTGGCGAGGTCCCAAACATGTTTACCATCCGGAGATTGGATGGTCTGGGAGACCCAACATTAACGGGGAGAGGTAAATAAGTGCCAAACTCACTTGAACTTGTTATCAACTCGGAGGACGGTCCAGAATGCCTATTCCTTGGAACTAAACAAATGAAGATCCTATTAACATTAGATCGTGGCCGGTCCAAGGCGTCCGACGTCATTACAGCCCCAAGCGCCCGCACTTCACCTTCCCGTTTTGCATTCGCAAAGGTTCCACGGACAGCATCATTCTCGATGGAGATCTGGTTTCCGCCGGTTCCATGGTTTTGAATCCTCCACTACAGAAACAGTCAGCAAAGTCCTCTACGAAGAACAGCACAAACTGTGTGTGTCGTAGATATTGATTGGACGGTCTTCAGCGCCATTGCCATAACCGTACAGCCCGCCGCCGTAGCTGAAATCAGC
Source organism: Boletus rubescentipes (assembly GCA_038092775.1). Lineage (NCBI taxonomy): Eukaryota > Fungi > Basidiomycota > Agaricomycetes > Boletales > Boletaceae > Boletus > Boletus rubescentipes. The sequence goes on from JBBPRA010000972.1 coordinate 7,378, forward strand.
GACGTTATTAGAGAATGGGCCATTCCGGACTTTCTATAAACTGTCGGCGACCGGAGACTTTTCCACAGGCGCGGCTACCTTCAAGTTGAACGACCATTTCTAATTCTCTTGCCCATCGTCAGTGCTGAGCACAATCTACGATGAATTGGTGAGAGAGTTATCCGTGCATCCTGATGAGGCAAATTGCATTTACTAGCACCAGTTCATTGTCTGCACCCTTAGGGAGCTCCCAGATATATGTAGTGCTCAGGGATTGAATGCTTGTGACAACTCTACCTTAACAGAGACAAGTAAAGAAGGTGCAATGATGAAACATTGTTCTCCTCACGATTCAACTTGAAGGTCAGTTTTGGGAGTCCTCTTTTTCTAGTATGCCTGGCCAATTTATAGTAAGTGTCAAGTGTAAGCCTGAGGACCTCACAAACTCTGTGCCTCCAATACTTAATAGTGTGCTCAGGCATGGGGTTAAATGTGTGGTAACAGCACAATGGCTACCTCACATTCTGTTTATAGTTGTCTTGATGAAGGAAGAAGCCAAGATGAAGTGTGAATGAATTGAGATATGTGATAGAACACAAGCTCAGATCCATGTGACTTGAATGGTGTTGAAAAAATTGGTGGACAAGAATGTTCCTGTGGCTCTTGTCAGCATCAAATAGTGTGTTGGAAATTGACATAGTAATGTCTAGTTTGCTCTTCATGTTTATTATTTACTATAGTGTCATGACTGACACTAATGAGCATGACTGACATTCATTAGATATATTTCTCTTATACTCATTAGGATAAGTGTGACTGACATGATTAGGTCAGTCACACCATTATGGTACAATTTCATACCATTCTTTGGTGATCATTATGATATCATATTCTATTCTTATTAATGATGTCATACTTCATTATCTCACACCATATACTTACAATCTAGTGCAATTACTTACCATTCTGATCTCATATTGTGCTACTATTGCACAATATGTATGTTCTCTTTCTTTCATCATGGGCTCTTTCCTGGGACTCTTTTGCCCTTTACTGATAGTTTCATCCACTTGTACAAACAATACTCTGGATGTATATAAGCTGGGTTCTTATGACCCAAAATACTAAGCTCTCAACTCCTACAATCGAGTGATAGCTCCTCAATCCACTTGCAAGAGTATCAAGCATCAAGTGAGTGTTCTCCCTTACTGGTTCATCCCTTCACCGTTGCCTCTGCACCTGGTCGGAACTAGCAATTCCGATAGGTTATGAGCCCCACCTAGGCTCATAAGGTCCATCTTAAAAGATGCCCTTCTTCTGCTTCGCAATGCTGGATGCTCTTGCTCTTGATCTTTTGCTTACCATAAGCAAATTACTTTCTCTTGTGTTTGCCTCTATGGGCTTTACAATGAGAATATAGTGGTACCACCACATCCATACACTGATTATGGGTTATGCCTTCATCCTCTTTATTCGCTTTGTCTCATATGAAGAGAGACTAATGAGACCACCTCATTGTTGCCTGAACAGATCCAGACTTAGATCAAGATCTGTTCCAAACAAGGTTAGTAGTTCTCATCTAACAAGGCATCAGTGTACCAGGCTCTGTTCTCGGAATCCTCGGAGTTGTCCTATCTATAGGGCAGATTCCCATCAGTGCACTTGGTGCTGTCACAGGAATTTCGATTACAATCACTGCACTATTCTCTGTGGGGATGATTCCACTCATAGAAATTGTACCAATCATCATCATCATGATCTCTTTCCTCCTCCCACATCATACATTGATTCACTGGCCTCTCACATATCATTCCTATTACTGGTCTCTCTCACTTCCTCTTGTCTATCAGTATCTTCTGAATATTACTTTGCTCCACTTCATACTCCAGAAGCATCACCTCCTCCTTATGTCTATTCCAATCGCCTCCCCTTGCCCAGTCTGCCAAGGGTCCCTCCTGGAGAACTTGTGGATGGAGGGTTCCTCTCCAACGCTATGTTATCCCTTGAGTATGAGTCCATTGCCATCCATTGGAGAGAATTCAGTGGACGAGAACATGCCAGAGCATGTCCGAATTGGCATGTCTTATGAAGACTATGCCATGATGATCAATCTCCTCATCTACAATCCATTCTTAGATTGGATTGTTCACTTCCAGAGGGAACTTTCTCTTCCTGATCACTTCTTTCAGCTGGAAACAGTCAAATTGAGAGGAGCAGGAGAAGAACCAGGAGAAGTTGTCCTGGTCAATCATGTTCCTACCCTCTGGATCAACAAGAGCATTCCCCTCATTCCAGATGATCTCCCTCATCCAACTCTCCACATACATAACTCCTTGCCTTGCTCATCTGGTCCTCATTGAGAACATCTACAATGGACCAGATATGATTATAGATGGCAACTTCTTTCCTTTCTTCTGGCGACATGGATAGCGTATTGCTCTCAGGACTACTTCTTATTATGGTGAACCTTTGGCGTCAGTTTATGAAGGTGCAGGACTGGCATTTCCCATGCAATCTTATCATCAGACTCCACAAATTCCAGTTCACCATCAAGGCTTCGAGATCTTCGTCCGGAACTCCACTACTTTTAACCAAAGCATCATTGACATCTGGAATGCTGCCATCCCTAATGACACAATCAATCCTTTTGTGGTCAAGATGTATGTCAAGTATCCAGGGATGTATGAGCACCTAGAAGAGGACATCATCCACCAACCTGGTGAGAATGAATACCTCTATGTTCACCATCATCACACAAGGCTGGCACCTTATGGTGATGAGAATCAATTCGCGGTTTCAGACATTCTCCCACAATGCCTATGGAATGAACTGATGGACGCATGATGGAGACGGATTTGGAAGAGAAAGAACCCATGGTATGATGCCTGGAAAGATGCTGAATTCCAGATCTTCCATCTTAGGGCTCAATATGAACCCAGATTCCCTAATGCCCCTCACCTTATCGCAGACAGACATAGAGCTGTTGGACAAGGAGTCCAACAAGTGCAAGAAGGAGGAGATGATGGAGTACCTCCTCCACCTGAGCAGAGAGCCTCTGTATCTCCTGCACTGGGT
>JBBPRA010000973.1:0-10417 GCA_038092775.1 Boletus rubescentipes
CGCACATGCAGAGGTGTCAGCTGATGTGCCACCAGCTTGAGCTTTACCTAACGATCAATTTCCTGCGCGAATGGTACCGAAGCCTCAGGCGGTGCTTTTGTAGTGACTTTGCTGATGCAATCACTTGCAAGCTCATATATCCTGATTGAACCGCCGTGCCTCGAAGTTAGCGCAAGTGTGCATGGTTGATCGGGGCCAGTGACCACTGCTGCAAAGCGTCTTCCGATAACATTCTTGAGCATTGGCTGTTCCCACCTAACTAGGTTAAAGGCGTATTTGAAATTACGATGCACTGCGCGCGGATGAGACTCTGAGCGAGTCCAAGCTCCTAATGGTTCGCACTCACTACTTGCTTTAGTCTTGTGACGCCCTCTACAAGACTATATGACAGGGTACGCCGCATGCCAATTGCGTTTGCTCGACTGTCGAGGCTTGTGAGTGGCATTTTGAGTCTCTTGTGGCGGCGCTGATCATAACCCGACTCGGAGGTTAACGTTCAGTGCGCATAGCTGTCCCCCATCTTGATTCTTGAAGTTGAGTAGGTATCGTGAATTCGTCAGATGCTGCTGCTGATTTCCATAGGTGCGACAAGTCGAGGAAGGAACCGACAGGCTTCGTGCGTCATTCCCGGATATGACGCTCTAGACTGCGAGAGCGTTATGTACCTGCTTCGAAGTCTACTGCAACGTATGTACTCGTCGACTTCACAATCTATTACGAACATGACTGATTGTCACAAAACACTATCATTTTGGAGGGATTGCAAATGCTTCCTAGTAGGGGGTATTAAGAACGAATGTCGAGGGTTCAAATAAATACCGAGTGATACTTTTTATCGAAGGAAAAGTGACATTATATACCTGATATGCAATATGAAGTGTCATAGAATGCAACGGTGTCCAGGATGTTAAGTTGGTACTGATACAAGATGATTGAAGGCATAAAATGCATGACTATATCCAAAATAAAGTGGTGTTCGGCAGTTTGGCCTGCAGGTAGCCGTGGTATGGTTGTGTTGAAAAATGATGCGAATGGGGGGATGCGAATCTGAGCGGCAGCAACAATTTCACCCAACCTTGAGATTCCTAAGTTCCTTCTGCACATCTTTGATATTTGAGCGATTCCATTCGCCTACCCACTCTTGCTTTGGTCGCGCGACCATTGGTTTGTTGTCAGATACACTCACGACTTCGGTGGGCATAACATGAACAGACTGAGTGCGTCTTCTCGTGCGGGAATTCGGAGAGACCGTGACGGGCTTTGGGGCTGACTCTGAGGGGAAGACGAGCTCAGCGGGAACATGTTCGCCAAGATGACGAGCAAGCTTGGCCATCCGCTTGCGACGAATTTCAGCGATGTCGGGTATAGCAGGTGTGGTAGGGGTAGGCGGAGTAGGTGTGCATGGAGTTGGGGGGAGCGATAATGCAACACGATCGTCTGTGGGTGAGACTGGGACCGTGTTAAGTCGCAGGTACAGTTGGGGTACCTTGTCACCCGAGCGACGCTTACGAGTGGTAGATAAACCAGGAGGGTTAAATGGGAGTGAATCGCTACCCTCTGAAACCGGTGCAACGCTCTGGGGGAGAAGAATAGACGATGCAGATGAAGAAGGATGGTGCGATGAAACAGAAGATACAGAGCTGGACGCCACGGATAACGAACTGGGATGGTGGTGCGCAAAGATAGAACCTTGGCGTTTCAACACTCTAGAAGTGGTCTTCCCGAGGGGAAGCATCGCGAAGGATCTGTCATTCTCTAAAAGATATGGCGTGGTTCCCAGAACCGCGCCGAGCTTCCTCGTCGAGCGCATAAGACGTAAGCGCTGCTGCGAATTGAGTATATTAGTGGTTGGCGGGAGATGAGGATAGACTGTTAATGCTGAAGAAGACATCGCAGACGCCTTGAGAGAGAGAGAAAAGGGAAGGTAAGAAGTGGTGTCGGCGAGCAGGAGCGGCGCAATTAATAGTTGGGCAACCAGGGATACGAAGCGAAATGAAAACAATTGCGACCCGTCATGACAGAACAATAAGTTGAACACTTGTTGCAGAAATGGAAATATTACATAACCATTGAAACAAACCCCCACCTGAAATTGACAGCACGGTTGATCGATATCCGCTGACCCGTGTGTCGACTTTGTCCGATACACGAGACTTCAATGATCACTCCCTCGCAAGGTTATGGCTCATGGAAGTAGCATGATCAACCAGCCAGCGATTATAATGCCAGCGCCACACGCCACTGGAGCCTGCCGACGTACCCACTGGCAGCCACCCTGCATGCCAAGGGCCGCTACCAAGAATTCACAGTCGCAAAGAGTGAACGGCATCTGGATACGCTCGGGCGTGATCCGAAAATACCGTTGCGGTTTCCGATCATTCAGTTCTCCTCGCGATCAGTCCCTTGAGCTTGCGGACCGCAGCACAGCACGAGCCGCTGGACAAGCCTCGTAGACTGAGTCGGTCCGAAACCCGGAGTTGAGGAATCAAGTGGCGTTTGCAGCGAGACTGCGTCGCTTCTGAGTCAGTGAGAGAGACGCCCAGATGGCAAAGAAACAACTTGTCCACGTTCAAATCAAGAGTCGGCCTCGGAGGATAAATCTCCATGTGCACTTGCTGTCTTAATTTGCCTGGTTCATCCCCACTGTCAGGTTTATTTTTCTGCTCTTTGGGCAGCTGACCGCTCTATGTCCCACACGCAGACTCGTTTGTAATGCACTTCCTCAGCTTCTGGATGGCTATCAGCCGTCTCGGTGGGCCTCCAACGTGTTTTTCACGAGGAAAACGTAACTATATGATACTTCAAGTTGGTGATCGCGTTGGAACAAGCAACTTCCACCCCAGACACGCGCCCGTACGTACATCGCACAGGAACCGCGTCATTTCTGTACATAAGTATCTTTGGATTCGCGGGCTCGCCGCCTCGATAATGAACAGAACCGAAAAAATTCGGAACAACTTTCAACCCTCACTCTCCTTCTCTCACCTGGGTCCTGCCACTCTTTATAAAGACGCTATCTGTTCACAGGGCAAAGCGTCACCATGCCCAGACATTCCGGTCTCGCATTGTTGTCCGCAAGCGTGTGCTTGTTCTTAGCATCCTTTGTTTCCGGCCTTGGTTCATCTTGCTCTGCACCATTAACAACTGGTCAAGCTGCGCCAGGAGAGCCATATTGGCTACAAAACATCAAACACCAGGGAACTTCTGCATTCAATCCCAACACAACTTACCAAGTATTTCGCAATGTGCAGGATTTTGGGGCCAAAGGTGATGGTGTGACCGATGACACTGCAGCCATCAAGTTAGACCTTTGGTTTTTGTACAAAGTCTTCCTAGCTGACCCTACTTGCCAGCGCTGCCATGTCGGAAGGATATCGTTGTGGTTACGGATGCCAATCGTCAACGTGAGTATTGTCTGCCCATGGTCCCCATTCACTCACAGACGTTTTCCAAGCCTGACGCCTGCCATCGTATATTTCCCGCCTGGGTATGAAAACTTGACGCCAATGCGACTGCTTACTGATTAGATTGCTAGAGAATATTTGGTATCCTCCGCCATCAATACATACTACTATACCCAAATGATCGGTGACGCGAGAACACCACCAACGCTCCTTGCCTCTTCGAATTTCACGGGACTTGCTGTCATCGGTAAGCATTGTGGCGTCCCCCAAGTGCAGTTCATATGTTTACGACGTCCTCAAAGATGCCGATCCATATGTCCCAAATGGTGGCGGTGCTCAATGGTTCATCAATCAAGACAACTTGTGTGTCAAATAACGTGCAAAGTGACTAGCCGATGGTATTCACACTTTGCTTCACAGTTACCGCTCGGTACGCAATCTGATCATCGACTTGCGCCGAATGAATGCCACTGCACCTGCAATTGGGATCCATTGGCAAGTATCACAGGCAACCTCACTGATCAATGTCGTCGTGGAAATGTCGCAAGAGAATGGCACGCAACACCAAGGTATAGATTCCTGTCCTTTGGGTTCACGTTCGATGAATTCACATGTATGTTCCAGGACTTTACATGGAAAGTGGAAGGTGAGAGAAAGCCCTTGGAATGTAGCGGATGATATGCTCACCCCACACGTTAGTGGTGGCTTCATGGGTGGTATGTATTTCACGTTTCGTGCTTTGTCCTGCGCTCAAAGCTCGCCTATAGATATTGTTTTCAATGGAGGTATGTATATCCATCTCAGTCTAGATTTCGCGCCAGTTAATCGTGGCAGGCAAAAATGGGATTTCTGTTGGCAACCAACAGTTCACCGTACGGAATATTACTGTCAATAACGCGGTCGTTGGTGAGTACATGACCTATCACTTCCCATTGTCACTCTGATATTTTCCAAAGGTATCAATGCTGCATGGAGTTGGGGTATGGTTTTGGTTTTTGACTCACATATAATACTTGCTCACGACTTGGGTAGGCTGGACTTACCAGCGTGTATTTATCAACAACTGCTCGGTATATACAGACGTCTTGCAGCTTTTCGTTTCCTTAACATTCCATTAATACTTAGATTGGGTTTAGTCTGACGACTGGTGGAACAACCTCTGCAACTCAGGTGAGTGCTATCCAAGTTGCTTGTGCATCTTGTTGATGATTATCTAGACTGCTGGCTCCGAAGCCATCATTGATGCGACAGTAGTGAATACCCCAGTTTTTGTCCAAACCACAACGGCCAGCAACGGCACTCTTGCAGGCTCCATCGTACTAAACAATGTGAAGTTGGACAACGTTCCAGTTGCAGTCGGAGTCCAAGGTGGCAAGGTTGTACTTGAGGGATCGAATGCGAGCTACACCATCGAGTCCTGGGCCCAAGGGAACGTGTACGTCGGGAATAATGGAGTACCTAAGTATACCCAAGGAAATATCAAACCACCACAAAAGCCATGGAACATCGTCGACTCGCAGGGCAACATCTTTGGCAAAACACATCCTCAGTATCCTGACTATTCTGTGGATCAGATTGTTAGCGTGAAGTCGTATGGTGCAACTGGCGATGGTTACACGGATGATACCGCAGCCCTACAGAAAATCTTTAATATGGTATGCCTTTGAAGGTCGCTGTCGTTACGTCAGTGCTGACCATATTTCGACAGTTTGCTGGCTGTAAACTCATCTTCTTCGATGCTGGAACATACTATATCACAGATACCCTTTACATTCCCGCCGGTTCGCAAGTTGCGGGGGAAGCCTGGTCTGTCATCCTCGGCGGTGGCCCCAACTTCCAGGACCAAAACAATACTAGAGTAATGGTACGAGCTGGTGCGCCTTGGACCAACGGCATCTTGGAGATTACGGACATCATCTTCTCCACCGTCGGGCCTGGTACGTTGTTCAAGACCACACTTTTACTAGTAGCTCCGACTTAGTCTTTAAAGCGCCTGGCGCTATCCTCGTTGAGTGGAACGTAGGACAACCTTTGGATCAGCCAGGTGGTGCCGGGATGTGGGACTCTTATTTCCGGTATGTGAGAGCACTTGGTCCTTGAAATTATCTAATCTTATTCGAATTCAGTCTTGGCGGAGGTATGTATTGAGAACCGACGCATATACGGGGCCTGACGCTGTCTTCGTTTTAGCTGCTGGCACGAAGCTACAGTATGCAGAATGTCCTGCGGGCAACCTCAGTCCTGATTGTCAGGCCGCATTCATTGCCCTACATCTGACCCAGGGGTCTAGCGCATACCTTGAAGTACGTAATTTATCGACGTCCACTTGGAGCTTGGTCGTTGACTTGCTGTAGGGAACCTGGGTTTGGAACGCTGATCACGACCTCGATGACCCTGAAGGACGCCAAACTAGTATCTTCTCTGGCCGCGGGATACTGTCAGAATCCTATGGGCCTGTGTGGATGATTGGTACTGGTAAGTTGTTCAACCTTGTTAGAAGATATACGCATCGCTGACTTTGTATCAGCATGTAAGTGTGCACTGAACTTCAGACCTCCACAGTGTCTCATTTTTAACTCTAGCTGAGCACTGCGCGCTCTATCAGTATAATCTCCACAGCGCGCAGAATCACTGGATTGGCTTCGCGCAGACCGAGACGGTAAGATTTTACCTCTCACTCTGTGGATGTTTCCTTGACCATAACCAAACTAGCCTTACTATCAACCGGTCCCTCCTGCCCCCCAACCCTACTCCACCAATGCGTCCTACTATGACCCGGTGTACAATTCTTCGAACCCTATGGCGTGGGCCATGTATGTGCAGCAGTCCTGGGACATTACACTCTTTGGTAAGGATATTCGTCCGTTCAGGCTGAGGGTCGTCTTATCGTTTCCCTTAGGTGCTGGATTCTACAGCTTCTTCCAGGTATGACCAAGCTATCTCACTTGAATACAATCCGATGCTTATTCCTGGCGTTAGAACTACACTCAAGGCTGTCTTGCCAACTATACTTGTCAAAACGGGATCCTCAATATTGATGACCAGTCGACGGTCATGCTCTACAGTATCTCCACCGTTGGAACGACCTACCAGCTCTCAATCGAAGAACAAGGTATCATCAACGAGGAATACAACCGAGACGGATTCCAGGAAACTTTCACCGCGTGGTCACGTTGGTGATCACCATGCCGGGTTATTCATTTCCGGACGAACTGTTAAGTTATCATCAGCATTTAATCTTGCGTCAGATCTAGAGAGGACAGTGCTGTTTTCTTGTGAGATAGCGAAGTTTTGTCTTTACTATGGGGATGTCTTGCACGCTCGTTACGTACTACTGTGGTGGCTGAATTCAAACTTTTCTGTGCTCGGCCATCATTTCATCATTTTCATGAGTACGTTCACTGGCGAGTGACTTGCGTCTCCGACAAGTTCTTGTCCAAAATCATCTCTGTCTAGCAGCACGGCAATGCTGCAGGACTTGTCGCATATGGACCGCATTACCCAACTCCAAGATGAGATACAGCGGGTGAGTACAAGCGAACCTGTTCACCCAAACCTGAACGATCAAATGACGAAACGTTCGTTCTTTTGCTTGGTTCGTCTCACCGAATGATGGTTCGATCGACACGCTGTGTTGCGGCTCTTCCTATGGCATAGCTCTTGATGATCATGTCGAGTAGCATCGGCTACCTGACCTCCCGTTCGACTTTTCTCCAAGTCAGCCCCGAAATACCGATCACAAAATCGCGCAATCCGGATAAGTTTGATCCGCCAGAGGTGTTTGAAGGTGAGCCTCTGCCCGCATTCCGGATCCCGGCCCTTGTTCCCCATCCCCATCTGCATTACCATTGCTATCCGCTGTCCTCATCCCGTCCGTATGGCACTGTGTTGCTCACTCGGTCCGTTACTACGCGGCTTCCCCCCCCTAGCAAACAAACGGGAGCTCGTTGACGACCTGATCGTCAAAGCGAAACAGATCGAAGTGCTCATCCAATCCCTCCCTGTCCCGGAACCCGAGGAAACACAGGTACGTCTAAGAGGCTCGTATTCCCTTCTTTTCCCCTTCTGACGTCACGCCCTGTTCTGCCGTGTCGCCTTTTTTCTTTTTTTCTCTTTGTTGGTTTCCTATGCAGGCACACCGCCTTGAAGCGTTGGAAACTGCCATGACAGAGGCAAACGAAGAGTACTTCCGGGCAGTCGATCGCGCGAGTTCGTAAATGCTCTTTTTCATGACACGGTCGTCTGTATCATTGACTCCGTTTACTCCGCCTACTACCATAGAGAGACTTCACCGCCAGTACTCGGAGCTCTTGCGCACGCTGTTGGACAATGCAGACGTCGAGGTCGATCTGTCCTCGAAAGCGAGTTGAAGCTGGATCGGTTTTTTTTTTTTTGAAAACCTCACGCCTCGGCGTCGTCTGGGACCTGGTGGACCAAGTATGATCGTTGTCGTCAGTCGGTCACACCAGATTCTCGTTCCACTTTCCACCCCTCGCTGGACGGTTCCAAGTGGACATTCTGGGCCAGGTTACATGATACAACGAAACCTTCGTCTAGACGTTTCTTGTTACAAGTTGTCCTCGCAGAACAGCACAATACAAGCAACGTGTCATCGTACCATCCCTTTTCGTATCCTACACGCTTATCCCGCCGACCCTCATGCCACATATATAAAGTTGTTCATATCGTCTTCGTCCCGCTTCAGATAATCTTGGTCCACTAACCCATGGATCCGCTGCTTGATCACGTTCACCTCGGGCACAAAGTGGTTCTTGACCGCTTCGATCGTCGCTGCCTTGAGCGCCTCATAATTGAGCTCCTTTTTGGCTTTCATGATCCGAACGATCGCAGCGTCAAGATAATGTTTTCGGTCCGAGTCAATGTGCGACTGCGTGCGTTTCGATTCCTCGGGCTGCGAGATGCAGATACGTCAGCAGGCATGTGCGAGGTACAGGAGGGGCCAACGACGTACCGTATCCTTTGCTTGGATAGAATTGATGTGGACCTTTGCCCTCGCGTCCGTAAAGTCGGCATTGAAGTAGAACACGTCGTCTTCGTTGACGTCTTTCCCTACGGGCCGTTTCTTGAGGACTTTTTTATTCGCACATGCCAGACTCTGAAGGGTCCGTTTAAGTTCGGGCTCGTCTGGTTTGGTGTCGTCCAGCGTCAGTTTCTGTTCAGCTTGGTGTCAAAGAGAATCATGTCTCACCCATTCTGGTGGCCTCCAGGATGGCCTTGTACCCAATCTCTGTTTCGCCATTGAAAAGGAGCAACACCACCGCCTGGTACAGACTGACGGTCAAGTCCTTGTTGCCGGCGGCGAACCTCGCTTTGATCGTTGCTGTACCGAGAGAGTGGTCCCACTCGAGTTTATGTCCTTGATGCTTGGCCTTGTAAAAAGTAGCGTAGTTCATGAGATCGGTGTGCATCTACGAAACACGAATCGTTAGGCGCAAACGACAGACGAAGCGAACAAAAGCATACAGAAGGATGCAGATCGACGTCTTTCTTCCGGGCCGCGAATGGCCATACGCTCCGTTGGAGGACCATTACGGAAAGTTTTTGAGCGCTGCTCGTTTCTGAGATGCGGTTGTGGAATTCCCTCAACACTTCCCGAGAGAGAGCAAGATCATTAAACATATGATCTCCCTGCCCAAATTCGGGATCGTATCCTGAAAAAAGGTCATCAGTCCAGACAGAAAGAAGCACACTGGGGAGGGACAACCACTCACTCTCCTTCAATATCCTCAGCACTCCCTTTTCAAAGTCATCAGATGCGCTCTTTTCGAGCAACAGCCTCTTTGCCAAGGCCCTCGTATAAAAGGTCCTGAACACGTCTTTGTCATCAGTGAATCTGTATAGCGCCAGTACCTTCTCCAGCATAGACTCCCATTCCGCATCAGAGGTATCTCGTTGCCCACGCCGCATAAGTTTGTCAAGGTGTCGGGCAATGAGTTCCGCGGGTTTGTTTCGGCGAGCTTTGAAGCCAGTGGTAAAGGCATCGGTAAGCGCATACGAAAAGGAGGAATTGGGAGCCGAAGAGGAGGCAAAGGAAGTTTGAAGTGCATGGTCCGCAAAGGTCTTGAAAGTGAGGATGCGTTCGACCATGTCGTCTTCGCGTTCCACGTCTTTGACAATGTCCCCGACACTCGTCTACAAGCTGATCAGAACGCGCGAATGACGGATAAAAGTAAGGGTTCGCATTACTTGTATGTAGTTTTTAAACTCTTTGCAAAGTATACTCAGGCTATCGAGAGCCCCGAATTCTGCATACATCGCGCGAAGTTGGTCTGTACCCTGGGCATTCATGAGCGGGGCGAGAGCTGCATCGCGGATCAGGTACCGGCAACAACACGGCAGAAACATACGCACCTTCTTTAGCAAGCCAGTCCAACTTCGTCTCCAATAAACCCCGCCTGCAAGCCTGCACGATCTCCTTGACGGTCTCCCCGATGCCACCGCAGACTGCTTCGGCTCGTTCCCGTTCCTCACTGATGCGTTTTGTAACGTGAACCAGAAATTGCTCCGCACTGAGGTCGATCTTGTCGCCCGCCTCTTTGACATAAGACGACAGTGTTTGTTCGAGAATAAAACGCTCAAATATGACGTCGTACATGTCATGGAGGAGGAGATGAGAGACAAGGTTCTGGAACATCTTACGGCTGGGATGAGCGGACCTGCAATGGGTGAGTAGGTACGAGTGGAGACAGAGGATGGGAAACCGACCCATCAGATCTCTCGTTGTCCAACCAATCCGAAACGCTTGCGCGAATGCAGTCGACCACATGCGCGTCGTTGAGTATTTTCCGCTTGAAAGAGGTAAATGCGAGATCGCTAGGATAGAATGTATCAGCCAACCCAAGTACGCAGATGGGAGCCGAACCACAAACCGAATACTCTGACGCTTCGTGTCTTTTGAGATGAAAGCGCGGTCGAGATAGGACAACAACGACTGTAGGAGGGCCTGTAACAAGCTATACCCCAAAGTGCAACCTAAACCAGTTGACCGGAAC
>JBBPRA010000974.1:0-10410 GCA_038092775.1 Boletus rubescentipes
TGTGCTTAGGGAATTTCAGGATATGACAGTATCCCCCTCTTAGGCCTGAACCCCTGAAGGCCTTAGTGGGGAACAATGCAGAGTCTGAAATCAGAGTGGAGTGGCAGAGGTGTCTATAAAGTCTGTGGTTGCTCATCAATTGCTTTCCTAACTCAAACCACCATGTCTGACATCACCAACATCAAAAACTGGGATAATACCTGCCTTACAGAGGACATGAACAACAACAACAACATTAGCATGGCCAAGTTCATAGAGCAGAGTGTTATGTGAGCATCATGGATGGTCAAGGTAAAGGAGCAAAGAGTCCTTCAAAGTAGGACATAGACTTATAGAGGTAATCAAGAGCTTGACAAGCTCTGGTGTGACAAGGTAGACTAAGGGTGAAGGCAGGTTAGGCCTTGGAGCGAGTGACTCTAGACAAGGGAGGTATGACACGTATATTGTGCAGATCAAGAGTAAAGAATAAGTACAAGTACGTGGACTTATATACTCAGGAAGAGATCTGCTGAATAAGTGAAAGAATATTGTGGAACTAGGTAGAATGTTCCGCTGAGTAAGAGTAGAACGTTATGGAATATCATGGAAAGGAAGATGAGTAAGAGGAATGTGTAGCCAATGTGAGAGAATTGGCTAGAGGAGTAAGCGTCCATGACTATGAAGAGAGAAGTAAAGAATATCCCCTGTCCAGTAGTAATACAAGGAATGGTGTAGGGGTTAGAGGGTGCGTATGGTGAATGTGAGAGGTCCCAGGATAAGAAGATAGTGATGATAGGCATAGGAAAGGGACCCTGGGAAGGGAAATGTAGCATGAAATGAAGAAACAAGGAAAAGAGTGCTGCCCAGGAAGAGAATCATAACACAGAGATGGCACATGAAGGAAAAGAAAGTGGTAAAGAAGTGGAGGCAGCTGGAGGCCAAGGGTAAGGTAAAGAGAAAGGAGGTGAAGGAGGTGAGGCACAAGGCAGCAGAGCAGGAGTGGCTGAGGATTGCCCAGGAGGCATACCTTATGAAGATGGAGGAGAAGGTGCAGAAGCACAAGGAGGCTAAAGAGGAGGCCCAAAAACGACTAAGTGGTGGTCATTTTGCAGGCAATGTGCACTGACCAAAACAGGTGGAGGCAGTGAGGGCAGAGCAGAGCACCGGAAAGGGGAAGGCAAGGACACCAGTCCCAGAGGTATGCACCAGGTGTGTCAGGAAGATACTCCTGTGTGAGCTGGGAACTGGCAAGTCCACATCATGCCTGGTATGAGAGGCCTGGAGAGGAAGAGTCAGAGCTGCAGGTGGTGCACCAGAGGAAGAGGACAGAGGTGGAGTTGCCACACAGCAAAAAGAAGAAAACATAGAGGAAGAAGTTATCCAAGGGGTTGAAGAAGAGTGATGGAGGTCCAGTGGTCAAGGAAGTTGGGATGTTGACCCTCAGTGCAGAGCTCAAGCTCCTGCTCTGGGGGTTGTTCATATGGCTTAACTGCCAGAACAATCTTCTGGAGGACCTCCTGAAGGTCAAGATCCAGGAGGTCATGCTTCTGCTGGATGCAGAGGTGAGTGAGATGGAGAAGATGTATGAGGAGGAAGGCATGGAGGTTGATGAAGAGGAGGTGAGGGAATTGTCAACAGAGGGGCCCAAAGAGGTGCAGGGGTTGGAGAAGGGGCTTGAAAAGGTGGAGGGCTCAAGGAGTTTGGAGGTAGCAAAAGCAGGGGCAGAAGATAGCACAGAAGTGGAGAAGGGATTGCAGAGCTCAGAGAGCATGGATAGTGGAGGGAATGGAGATGATGAGATGGAGATATAGCTAGTAGACCCCCCATAACCTTCTGTACATTTCATAATTGCAATCATTGAATAATCCTATTATCATATCTTTCTTTTCTTTCTTTACTTCACTCTATGCCTAGTTATTTTTGTTATAAGTCTTGCTGTTTGGGCCCTGCCTGACTTATCCTTGCTTACTTCATATTGTCCTTGATCTTCCACCATTTTCCCTTGCTTACTCATCTACCATTCTATAACCTTCCATTATATTCTTTTACTTGTATTACTATCATATCCCATTCATTCTCCTAGCCATCTCTGGCCCTCTGGCCCAACTCTGTGTTCAGATGACACAAACTCCAGAGCATTCTCACACAGAACACTACTTCAGATCTCTGAATCTCTGTTATGTTCTTCTCTGTGTCTCTCCATTTTGATATATCTATATTCATACTAGTTTTCACTTTGTACATAGCTCTGATTCAGTATCAGGCTGTGTGCACTGCTTTGGTCTCCAAGTACCCAGTGTGCAGCCCTGGCATCTAGTTTCCAATTTCCAGACTTTTAGTCAGCTCCATTTCTCTGTTACAAATCCTATATAGTTCTTCTTTGTATATAATCTCATAGTACAACTCCTGTACTCCTCAGCTTCATTATCAAATCAGTTTTTTTCTGTTCTGATCTCTAAGTCCTAGTAACTATCCACTATACTCCTTATTCTCCACACATCCAACCTTCAACCTCCAACCAAATCCCAGAGCAATGACCTAGCAAGGGGGCAGCACATAAGCTGAATCCAATGCTCCATTTTTCCACAACAACTCTAAAGTTCCATAGTTAAGCCCAGAGAAACCCAGACTATAATAGTGAATAGTAGTGCTCTTTGATGATTACATAAGCAGAGAAGCAAAGTATACATGTGGTTTGTATGTAATGCCATAATTATGTCAAGATCTAGTTATGTAATTAATATTATAGTTATTTGGTGCCTTAGAAAGTGATAACATTTACTAATATGAATATAATGAGATATCACTGATCCTTAGTGCAATGCAATCTAATCTATGTATAGATAAACAATGTATTTAAGCATTTATTTACTATTTTTCAATTAATACTTTTGGGCAGTGCTGGTTCTGCATATTATAAAACTAGATCTGGCTGATTCTAAAAATTAATATTTGAGAGCTGGCTGGTACTGGATATATAGCATACATATCTAGTACCACCCAATGCTAAGATTAAATAATGATAGTTTTTACATAATATACATATATATATTATCTTAAATATTCCAGCTAATACTGGTTTTATATGATCTAGACTCAGGTCTGGCTGGTGTCCAAAACTTGGGCCAATACTACATGTACAGCATGTACATCCAGTACTGGCTGACCCTCAAAATATAAATATAAATTGTTAGCTGCTTTAGCATATGTTTATTTTAATTACTTACTATAGTGTCATAACTGACACTAATGAGCATAACTGATACCTGTCAGTCACTATAGACTATTATTAACATGACTAACATAATTAGATCAGTCACATCATTATGGTATCATTTCATATCATTCTTTGTTAATTATTATGACATCATATTCTATTCTTATCAATGATGTTATATCTCATTATCTTGCACTATATACTTACAATCTAGTGCAATATCCTACCATTCTGTTCTCATATTGTGCTACTATTGCACAATATGTTCTCATTCTTTCATCATGGGCTCTTTCCTGAGACTCTTTTGCCCTTTACTGATAGTTTCATCCACTTGTACAAAGAATACTCTGGATGTATTTAAGCTGGGTCCTTATGACCTGAAATACTAAGCTCTTAACTCCTACAATTGAGTGATAGCTCCCTCAATCTACTTGCAAGAGCATTAAGTCTTTCTCCTTGTGTGGTGGCAACTGCATTAGCCCTCTGAAGAGCTTTAACTACTTGTTTCATAGTAACCTTGGGTTGATCAGCCATTGCTAACTAATAGGGGTAACTTCTAAGATGAGCTAGATAAGAGTGAGGACATAGGTAGCAGGTTTGGAAAGGGGAATAGGTGGAGAAGTGTTGCCTTTCTAAATTGATGTGGCAAACCCTGCACTCTCTGTGAGGTCTCTGTCTAGGATAAGGAGTAGGGGTGCAGAAATGACCATTGCCTTCCAGTACTATCTCTCCTTCTTCAAAGTTGAATCAAACTTGCCTAATCTCTTCCCTGTGCTCATTGGGCAGCTGCTCTAGTGCGAGGTATGGCGGAAAGTCTTCTGATATGAAGTCATAGATCCAGTTGTCTGGGTAGACGGGGCTGGGTGTCAAAGTGGAGTGGAAATGGTGGAGATACATATTCTCTCAGCAAGTGGAACTGCTCTGCTTTGTGTTCCTCTGTAAGCTCCTGCTTGATCTCTGTGATCCCTTTATTGATATGGTGCAGTAATCCTGGTGAGAGTTCATGCTCTTCTTCTTTCATGTGTGTCTGCTCTGCTCCATGCTCTGAGGCAGTGGCCAAGTACCTGTCTAACTCTATCAAAGTAGATACTTGTCCATTGTAAGCACCAGGTGACTAAATTCATGGCTGCGAACAGGGGTAGGTCTTACTATCAATCATCGCTAGGATTGGGAGAGTTGAGCAGTGAATAGACAAGTTCTTCTTGTGCTGGCCAAGGACTATTGTTAGTGGCAAGAGACAGTCAAGTTCTAATGAAGCAACCAAGCAAGCTATCCAATGAAGGACCATGTTACTGATCTTAGTGAGGGAAAGTGTAGGATGAAATAATGCTTGCCACTACCCACTGAAGGGCCATAGACAAGGTAAAAGAATTAAAAGTGTAGGAATTAAGTCTATCTTGCTTGGAGTACTCACCACACTGGCTTGCAGGGGAAAGAGCTGGAGTTCTCTGGCAGCAACTTTGACCTTTATATACTACTACAGTGTTTGTACATGTGTACACTAGATCTCTGATTAAAGATAAGAGTGATTATTGCTACTGGTTCAGTGAAGCATGGAGATCAGAGAGGGAATTGCTATAGAACTGGTGTTGGTATGAGTCATTTAGTGTCAGAGATAAGGGATGTGCACAGCCATGGAATGGAAGCAAGGTAGAAATTAATGAGGCTGTGCCTTAGATAGAAAAAAGGTGTGACTGATGAGTCAGTGTAAATAAGTCATGCATAGCATGAAAAGGAGAAGCTGTGTTTAGATGTAAGGCACTCCTTTAGAGCAGTTTGAAGAGAGAGAAAGAGAGAAATCAACTAAGTTAAAAAGAGGTAAGCATAAGAAGTATAGTGCAAATATAGCGTTCATAACACCTGGTCAGAACTAGCAATTCCAATAGCCCCTCCTTCCACACCTTCTCCTCACACTCTCTCCTCTCCTTCTTTTTGCACTCATAGTGCTCCTCCTCCTTGTGCCAAAGGCAAGCAGCATGCTCTGCCTCTTGCCTCTTCTTGGCAATCTCAAGCTGCTTGTGCAGCTCCTCAATCTCACATAACACCAGTGTAAGGGAACAGGACAGGGGCTGGCTAGCAGACACAGTGGGCAAGGTGATGATTAGAAGATGAGTGGTACCTACAGTGGGTGACCTTACTTATAATATGTTTCAGACTCCAACTGAACTCCAACACAATCAACAATTGCTTAGCCAATGAGTTCCCTGAGTCACTTTAGTACTTCATTAAAAAAGTTCCACATCTCTGTTTCAGGTGAGTTCACACCTACTACTATTGTTCCTGCCTCAAGGGCTTGGCCCTAACAGGGGGGCACTGTCATATCCATCCTGACCCCTATCTGCCTTCTCTGGTCTTCTCCAGTATCAACTCCAGTACACCCCTCATCTGCCTCTAGCACTTTTCCACAGAATTAAGTCTTCACCATGTCAGACCTCCATACATAGCCTCCATATTATTTAAAGTTTATTTCCTTATGTCATCTCTTGACCCTTCATTCCTTCTACTAACCCTATCATTGTATTAATGTTACTCTGCTTGTTCTCATTCTGTTATGATTCTCTTCCTGGGCAGCACTCTTTTCCTTGTTTCTTCATTTCGTGCTACATCTCCCTTCCCAGGGTCCCTTTCCTATGCCTATCATCACTATCTTCTTATCCTGGGACCTCTCACATTCACCATATGCACCCTCTAACCCCTACGCCATTCCTTGTATTACTATCAGACAGGGAATATTCTTTACTTCTCTCTTCTTAGTCATGGACACTTACTCCTCTAGCCAATTCTCTCACATTGGCTACACATTCCTCTTACTCATCTTCCTTTCCATGATATTCCATGACATTCTACTCTTACTCAGTGGAACATTCTACCTAGTTCTGCAGTATTCTTTCACTTATTCAGCAGATCTCTTCCTGAGTATATAAGTCCACATACTTGTACTCATTCTTTACTCTTGATCTGCACAATATATGCGTCGTACCTCCCTTGTCTAGAGTCACTTGCTCCAAGGCCTAATCTGCCTTTACCCTTAGTCAACCTTGTCGCACCAGAGCTCGCCAAGCTCTTGATTTCCTCTATAAGTCTACACTCCCATACTCTACTTATGTCCCTCAGTTCATATATCAACAAAGTTTCCCATCCTCTCACTTGAAGTCCCCCTTCATGACCTCTGTATTCTTCTCCTGTCCTCTAATCTCTGTCACTCCAAAATCAAGGACACAACCTCAACAAGGGTGCAACACGTAAGTCTGTGCCAAGTTCTTACTAAGTCCCCTTCTGTATTATCCTCTATCAGACCTCTGGCCCACTTTGCACTAACCTCCAGACCTCCATTGGACTTGAGCCTGGAGGGCCTGGACCTGACAATTTCCAACACATTGGTGACCAGGAAAGGCTAATGGATGCATAGAGCAGTAAGTGGAATGCCAGGAATGTGCTTAATGACAGGCAGAACATTGACAATGCCAAAAGGGCAGAGACAAGGGCATATGTAGGAGGTGATGCAGAGTCTCTTGGCAAACATTGGGTTAGTTGGGGATAGCCAAAGACAATACTTACTGAGCACTGCCAAGCAGCCATGCTATTATGGGAGCTTCTGTATAGTAGTAGTGAAGTACAATATTTGGGGCAACATTTGATGCTGGTGTTGGCAAAATGGGGGAGGAAGAAGCTTACAGAAGTTTGTAAAAGTAATGGCACTCATGGGTTTTTGTTTACATGGTGCCCAAAAAAGGAAACTTTGTATTACCACATCTGAGCCTTGTTGCCCTCAGTTGCCTTTACCCTAGATCTTGACAAGTACCACCATGGCTACCAATGAGCAACTCTTGAATGCAAAGAATGATATAGGTACATAGTTCCAATTACCACTGAAGATCAAGTTCCAGATCTCCAAGCATGTCAAAAATGAGAACAATCCAGTGGACAGTGATGTGGCAGCTCAGACAGTGGCTCATAATTCTTTGGACTCTCAGTGAAACAACCCAAAAGCAGTTAATGCCTCAGGTTATCCAAATAGACAGCTTAGATCACTAACGAATGAAGAGAGTTTATTGAGTCCACTTTAGAGATGAAACTCCAAGAGAATCAGACTGAGGATGCCAGTCAAATCCTTGGCTTTTATATACTACCATAATGTATGTACATGTTTGTACCAAGTCTATTAATACCATCTGAGAAAGGCATATCAAGATAAGAATGGCATGAGGCAACCCCATGGTGGTGGCAGAATGGAAGAGAAGCATAAACATGTGTGATGTGCACGTGTGTGGCAGCATAGCCATGCACAGCATGGAAATGAACTGGCAAGAATAAAGTTAGGTTTAATGGCATAAGGTTTGCCATGAGACAAACATATTGTTAGGAATTGACATAGTAATGTCTAGTTCACTCTTTATGCTTATTGCTTACTATAGTGTTGTGACTAACACTAATGAGCATGACTGACATGATTAGATCAGTCACACCATTATGGTACCATTTCATACCATTCTTTGGTGATCATTACAACATCATATTCTATTCTTATTAATGATGTCATACTTCATTATCTTGCACCATATACTTAAAATCTAGTGTGATTATTTACCATTCTGATCTCATATTGTGCTACTATTGCACAATATGTTCTCTTCCTTTTATCATAGGCTCTTTCCTGGGACTCTTTTGCTCTTTACTGATAGCTTCATCCACTTGTACAAACAATACTCTGGATGTATATAAGCTGGGTCCTTATGATCCGAAATACTAAGCTCTTAACTCCTACAATCAAGTGATGGCCCCTCAATCTACTTGCAAGAGTATCAAGCACCAAGTGAGTGTTCTCCCTCACTAGTTCATCCCTTTGCTGTTTCCTCTGCATCTGGTTGGAACTAGTAATTCCGATACACATGTTTTGTGAAAATGTGAAGGGTGTGAGATAAGTGAGTTCTTGTGGAGAATCTCCTCATGGTTTGAAGTCTGAAAGATAAGATAAGATCAAAGAAAAGAAAAATGACAAGTCCATTGAAAGGAGTGGTCCCTGTGGTGGAACTGTAACACTCATAAGTGCCCAGATACCACAGAACCACAAAATAGAAAGGCATGTGCTGTTTGAATGTGCATATATTGACCTTCTTAAACATCCAGGAGGCATAATGTCATGCCAATTGCGATGGACTCCAAGTCAGACATGAAGATCAAGGTATTTGAAGGAAATTCCACCACACAGGCTAAATGAGGCCCACCTACCAATCAAGATAACATAGATCCTTTATCAATTGGTCACAATTTGCAATCTTGATCACATGTTCATCCAACTCCCTCAAATTCATCCACTTCAGTGACCACAAGTGGAAACAGCTTCCTGACTCCTCCTCTGAAGGAGACCTTAGTGACAGGCCCACTCCTACCAAACTGCAGTTGAAGAGGGCCAACCAGATTCAACTGAGGAAGAACAACATCAAGGACTCTTGTGTCTTTACTGTTTACATGAAGGTATGATCAAATGTGACCACAACTAAACTGAAATGAATGGGAAGGGCAGCAAAAATGATCACATCAACAACATTGATCACCAAATGTTACATGAGCATCATAGATGATCAAGGTAAACAAGCAAAGAGTCCTTCAAAGTAGGACATAGACTTGTAGAGATAATCAAGAGCTTGGTGAGCTCTGGTGCAACAAGGAGGACTGAGGGCAAAGGCTGATCAGGCCTTGGAGCAAGTGACTCAAGACAAGAGAGATACAATGCATGCATTGCACAGATCAAGAGTGCTCTACCTAGTACATGTATGAGGCTTTATATACTATAAGATTAACTCACTGAGTAAGCTTAAAGAAGAAGAAGAAGATAGAAGGCATTTCTGAATAAGGAGATGGAAAGTCATGGAAGGTACTAAGAACAATCAATGAGTAAGTGGAGCATGTAACCAATGCAAGAGAATCAGTTAGAGGAGTAATCATCCATGACTAAGGATGAAGAAAAGAGTATCCCTTGTCCAATAGTAGTGCAAAGAATGGTGTAGAGGTTAGAGTGCTTGTACAGTGAAAGTGAGCGGTCCCAGGATAAGAAGGTAATGGTGATAGTCATAGGTAAAGAATCCTGGAATAGGAGACATAGTACAAAATAATGAAATGAGGAAAAGAGCTGCACTGAGGAAAAGAATTGTAACACCAAAGGACCTTTCAAGTTTGATTCCATCCATTCCTTCTCTGACTTTCAGTGTGAAGTAGCAAATATCCTTCCATGTCACAAAGCACTGTTACCAGTCATACACTTTGAATGGAAGTTCGAGAAGAAAGCTTAACCAGCTCCGTGAAAGAAATTTTCTGACCTTGCAGGTTACAAGGCACTTATTGATGCCATTATGGAAAAGTGACCAACCAAGAACATAGTTATATGGCTACATTTACCCAAGCCTGTGAAAGATAAAGAGATATATTTACTGGCAATATCTAATGGCTGCTAATGTTTGTTTGTAGGATTGGAACACTGGACACTCTGACTATGTACATCAGTCACCCATTTGACTTTGATAAACAACTTGAACAAAAGCCAAAAGCAACCAAAGAAATCATTCTAAGTGCAAATATTGTATTACTAATGGGAAACTGTGTTCTTAGACAGGTGCACAAGAATGAGATGGTAGAGAAATGGAGTGCCACAGTGACCACATTAGAGGGTGAATATCTGGTGGGAAAAATTCCCATGTTTGAAGGTAAATGGGTCTGGTGACAGGCAGCTATTTTGAGCTTACCCCAATGTATATGAAAGTTTGGGCAAATGCAATCATAAGTCATTTTGAAGTTGCCAAGACTATTACTAATTTTCTTCTTGAGGTGGCAAACACAGCCAATTTATCAGCACCTCCAACATCTGGCCATTTCACTAATAACAAGAAAATTAAAGTTGTTCCCACTGCTGTCCATCTCCTTACTCAGACTTTGCCTCAACTGACTGCAGATGTTCCAGGATATCTGCTGCCACCCACTTGTTGGAAATTGACACAGTAATGTCTAGTTCACTCTTCATGCTTATTACTTACTACAGTGTCATGACTGACACTAATGAGCATGACTGACATTTATTAAATATATTTCTCCTATACTTATTAGGATAAGCATGACTGACATAATTAGGTCAGTTACACCATTATGGTACCATTTCATACCATTCTTTGGTGATCATTATGACATCATATTCTATTCTTATTAATGATGTCATACTTCAT
>JBBPRA010000975.1:0-10404 GCA_038092775.1 Boletus rubescentipes
TACTTACCATTCTGATCTCATATTGTGCTACTATTGCACAATATGTTCTCTTTCTTTCATCATGGGCTCTTTCCTGGGACTCTTTCACCCTTTACTGATAGTTTCATCCACTTGTACAAACAATACTCTGGATGTATATAAACTGGGTCCTTATGACCCAAAATACGAGTGATAGCTCCTCAATCTACTTGCAAGAGTATCAAGCACCAAGTGAGTGTTCTTCCTCACTGGTTCATCCCTTTGCTGTTGCCTCTGCACCTGGTTGGAATTAGCAATTCCAATAAACTGTCAAGAATAAAGTTAGGTTTAATAAAACAAGGTTCACCATGAGGCAAACATGTGTTTGTGAAATGATGAAAGGGCATGAGATAAGTGAGTTCTCATAGAGAATCTCCTTACAGTTTGAAGTCTGAAACAATTAGATAAGATGAAAAGAGAAAAATTGACTAAGTCCATTGAAAGTAGTCCCAGTGGGTGGGACCATAGCAATCCCTTTCCAAGCCCATGTTAGACATGCTTTCCATCTTGTGGTGGATAAGTTGGAGTGGACTGTGAAAAAGTATGATATTGAACATAAGTGAGTTGAGAGCTTCATTTGGACTTGACATCAATTGCCTTCCATGAATGCCCATTTAGCCAATATTAAGTTTGCAGTTGATGAACCTTCTCAGGCCCATCTTTTAAACTGGTAAGTGTCTTAACACTCCTAGAGTATTCTCAATGTCAGCAAAGGAATTTTGCTGTTTGCATGAAATGGGATGGCTGCTACTATGTTCATGGGTAAGACAAGCTTGTGTGGAATAGTGGCAGATCTGGTGTGAAGTACATGCTGGAAAAATTTGTGAGTGTGCCAGCCTTAATCTTCCTGTAGGTTTTCATCACTTTCAGAGGAGATACTGGATAAATTGGATGGTTAGGACAGAATACAAGGTGCAGATAACTAGGCAGGTGATAAGTTGTGCTGGCTGTCAAAAGTTTCTAAGCAACACAAGCTGGTGATATGAGTGGGACTAGAGCTTGATTATGAAGAAAACAATTTAACCAACTACTCCACTCCTCCTTTTATAAATCCTCAATGTGCAGACCCACAGTGTTTGCAGGGCAGAGAAAATCTACATTCATTGTCCTGAAAATCCAAAAGTATAAACATTCATATTGAATCTTCCAGTTGGTAGTGGCAGTTCAGCTAAGTAGCCATTCCTGGTTTATCTCTATAGGTTTTCACTTGTATGAGATATTTGTTTGAAAACTTGTTTTCCACCTGCACCCATGGATTGTATTCAGCCAGTAGTGGAAAAAGCCAGGACTTATAAGACCAATAGGAGGGTTACCCAACTGAGATAAAAAGTAAAATCAACTTCAATCTCAGATAATGTTGGAAATTGATACAAGTCCATGGTCATCAGAACAAAGCAACATAATTGAAATGCACCTGGAACTCTGTGTGGCAAGGTAGCCCACCAGAACAAAGGATATGAGCCCTGAACACTTCCCTGACACACCCAATAGCCATCCAACACATTCAGTTTGGTGGTGGTTTGACTATATGAGTCAGTGAGTGTATCTCTTTGCTTGGGTCCAACTGAGTTATCTCAGATAATCATGATATAATAGTAATTCATTGGGATTGTTATCACAAATTGATGCAAATTGACTACAATGGCAAATCATGCAACATACTGTGACTATGCAACCTGCTCCCTGCATCTAAAGGGGACATCAAATGAACAATAGAAGACACTGCAAATGGACTCACTCTGGATGACTCATATTTGCATAGGTCACCAATTTTACAGTGATCTGATTGTTGAGTCCAAGGTCACTGTCATCAAGTTGGGATTATTGGGGAGATGACAAAAAAGTATGAGAGGAAATCCAACAAGTTGGAATAACAGGCAGGAAATACCTTGGGTGTAGATCAATGAGTTTGGCTTCAAACACATGTGTGCTGGGCACTTGGCCAACATTACAGGCAATGGTGATGCCCCATACTTTGGAGGAAGGTGCACAGAATTCTGGAAGTGGTGCAGGTGTACACTTGGGTTTGTTGTATGGCTAATTGGATGCTTGACACTCATAGAACAGAGGAGAAGAGAGTAGGCAAAGTCAAGGCAAACAAGGATCTGGACACATGCACAGTACATATTGACTTTGCAGCAGGAACAACACATGAGAACTCCACTCACTTTCATTGGCATCCTGAGCATATCTGATGCTTGTCTTTGACCACACTAGCATTGTCAAAGTCAAGAGGAGAAACAAACTAGAGTGAACATATTTGAATTTTCAGGCCCTGGTCCTGATCAACTAACACTGCTTGCTAAACCCAGTATTATATCAATTCTGCCACCAATCCACCACACCCTCAAGTTTTTGTTCTGAATCACCATATTGAGTTGCACCATCTGCTAGCACCAGTGAACATGCCATGAAGATGAGTCAGAATAAAGGTTGACCTTGACCAAAGAGCTTATTCAACACAGTAATTCAATGACACCAAGGATGATATTGATATCAGATTATTAGATGTGGATAATAAAATGATTATCCAATATGTGCAAGTCGTGTGCGGTGATGGTAGCGCTGGATACAGTCACCGGGCTGGTGAGTGCTGTTCAATTTTTGCATCGTGCCCCTACCGCTCACAATGGCGACAGTAGCGACCTCCAGAACGGCTGTGCCACCTTTGAAAGCTGCAAGGTAATGTGGGTGAGAGTTGTGTGAGAAATAACGGCTAACTTTTCTCCAATTGTCACTTCGGTCCGTAGCGGCGGGCCAAGAGCGTCCGTCTTTGCATGAATAATCCTGCAAGTTCTCTCCACTTTCCCATGGTACTTGGAACCGAGATAAGCTTGTTCCTCCCCACATCGACGCTCAAGTTCTTGTCAGCATGGGGATGAAAGAAGAACTTGACGTGGACCTGGCTGCTCGCCAAGGGCTTGAAAAGCTCGGATACACTCAAGAAATGACGAGGGTGCGTATCTGCGAATTGTCCCTGGTCCAAGTCAAGCTGACCCTGCTCCCATAGACGCGTGGCTTGTTCCATATTCTTTTCAGTGAGTTCTATCGGTCGAATGGTGTCTCGCGTTCATGTTCCTTGTTGCTCGCGTGCAGTGACACTAGGTTAGTCTGACGTTGCAGCCGGTCTTGTGCGGGAGCTGACTTGTCGGTTATCCTAGCTATCATGGCCGTCCGTGAGTTACGTAGTGGTATAGGGTTGTGTATCATGTTGACACGAATCAAGCTTACGGCCTGGCTGCCCCCATAGCCACCTCCCTCGCCGGAGGTGGTCCAGCGGTCATGCTTTGGGGGTGAGCAGCTCTGAACCGTTTCTGGACACCGCGTTGATATGCACACTAGGTGGGTTCTTGTCTCTGCGTTGACGCAGGCGCTTGCACTGTCTCTGGCCGAGATTTGCTCCAAATACCCAACGTCGGCAGGCGCGTACTATTGGTGTTATCGTTTGGCCCCATCACGCTACAAGCTTATCTTCTCCTGGATCAACGGATGGCTCAACTTGGTCGGAAATTGGACGGTCACGTTGAGCGTCACGTTTGGTACTATACCAGTCTTCTTTCGAAAAAGCATGAACTTATCACGCATCTTTTCAGGGACGGCCCAATTGATCGTGGCAGGTGCAGGCATTTACCATCCCGATTGGATAGCGACTCCCTGGCAAACATGTGCGTTCCCAATCGCAGGTCAAGTGTCTCACTCATTCTTGTCCAGATTTGATTTTCCTGGGTGTCACCGCCGTCTCATGCGGGTTTTGCTTGTTCTTCAACAAGTATCTGCCGAGCATTGACGTACGTGATTCTTGGGCAGATTTCTGCCCCGTTCACAAACAACTCCTATTTTAGATTGCGTGCGCATGTTGGACTGCCCTTGGTATAATTGGTAAGGATGTATTGGTTGACTCATGTAGTACTATCTCACGCGATGATGACAGTGAACCTGATATGTCTGTCCGCAAAGGCAGCCGCAGGCCGTCGCCCAGCGTCATTTGCGTTGGGTGGGTTTGAGCCCGCTTCGGGTTGGACTCCTGGCTGGTCTTTCTTCATCGGTCTGCTTCCCGTAAGTGATTCTCTGTCAAGAGTTTACGAAACGAGTTCACGTATCCTCGGCACGTGGATGTTTAGCCAGGTAAGTCGTATTTTCCTTTGATATACTCTGCTCATTTTCCGGTTCCCCAGCCTACACGTATGCTGCAATCGGTATGAGTAAGCGCAGTTTCAAGTCCTGTTTTCGATCTTCCGTCTGAATACTTTGGATAGTCACAAGCATGGCGGAAGAGGTGCACAACCCTTCTGAGATCCTTCCGAGAGCGATTTCGTTTTCGGTACCAATTGGAACCATCTCTGGCGTCATCTTCCTCCTTCCGATCCTCTTCACGTTACCTGATGTCACCACGTTATTGCAAGGTGTGTGTTTGTATGTTGGAGTTGCGTTTGGCTGTCCTCAAGTGTATGTGGGGATGCGCAGTTAGCTCGGGTCAACCGATCGGCGTCATGTTCACACTCATCATGGGCTCCAACGCGGGCGGTTTTGGATTGGTGAGTCCTCCATCGACCATCCCTCACATCAGCTCACCTTTTTCCAGTGGTTCATCAGTACGTCTCACTCCTAGCGCACTAACTTAGACCTGATCCCATCTACCCAGTCTTTGGCATCGGCATGTTTTGCGCCATCTCCATCTCCTGCGCAGCATCCCGCGCCACATGGGCCTTTGCACGGGACAAGGCCATCCCGTTCCACGCCCACTTTTCCCATATCAGTCCCCACCTCACTGACGTCCCCGTCAATGCCCTCTTACTCTCGACCATAATCCAAGTCCTCCTCGGACTGCTCTACCTGGGGTCGTCGACAGCGTTCAACGCGTTTGTGGGCGTTGCGGTCATGTGTCTCGGCGCGTCATACGCGTTGCCGATCGCGATTTCGCTCGTGGGGGGACGGGCGGGCGTGGCGGGTGCGCCGTTTGGGTTGGGGAGGGCAGGCGTGGTGGTGAATGCGGTTGCGGTACTGTGGGTTGGGTTCGCGATCGTGTTGTTTTCGATGCCGGCGATCGTGCCGGTGACGCAGGTGACCATGAGTTGCGTGTCGTGTTTTCTCTGTCTCTGTCTCTTTGTTTAACATCGGCTGACGTAAATAATTGCTTTCTAGATTACGCCTCGGTGGTGTTTGTCGGGTTCGCAGTCATCAGCGCGGTGTGGTACTCGATCAGTACGTCGTCGCATTCCGTTCATTTAGCGTGCTGACGACGCGTTTACTGTGCAGACGGTCGCTTCCACTACACAGGTCCACCTGTGCCATCGACCGAGTCGGATCCGTCTTCGCTAGTCACGTCCAAGGTCGAGTGAGCGCCAAGTAGAGCCTTGCCGGGATGGGATGGAGTCGCGTCGCGTCTCGCCTTGTGTCGCAGCACAATCTAGCACAAATGTGGTAGAGCATTACACGAGAAAAACAAAGTGACATGACAGATCTTTTTGCTATCAGGACGTGATTCGTATTCTTGTTGACGTATTTCGTGTATTAGGATAAAGCGTTGGGATATATCGCATGGAAAGAAAAAAGTTCCAGTTTGAAGCCAGATGGGGTAAAGCACATAGCGAACAAAAAGGGAAGGGGCGTGATGAGTACATACCTCGTGACGGAAACGAAGTGAGATACAATCGTAGATGGAAAAGAAGAGACCCAAGTCAAAAAGAAAGCACGAACGCAACCACCCGGATCGCCCCGCTCTACGCCGTCAACTTTGGAATGACCTTGATCATCTGATCGATATTGATAAACTGCACCCATGCTTCCAAGTCCTTGGCATTGTCGTTCCATATAAACTTGGACTCTTTGGTACCTCGAAAAAAGGCACACGCGCACTGATACGACTCCTCGATCACCACCCCGCCACGCTGTACCCCGAGCTGGGCCGTGAACACCCGGAATTCCCACCCTTGAAGGGGATGGTCGTCTCCCCGTGCGCTCTCGTTGGGGATGTTGAATTCGAGACGGGACCAGTCGAAGCCGCGGGATTGACCAACGGCTTTGATGTAGGCTGCTTTGAGCGAGAGGAGGATGCATAGCCGACGAAGGACGACTTCGTCCCCGAGCTCGGGCGCGATGAACGTCAGTTCCAATGGGGTGAGCTGCAAGGTAGACCGACGCATCGACGTGAGCGTGTCACGCGAAGCAGGGTGGGGGCCATCAAAAAAAGGAGACGGTACCTTGTGGGCAAAGGATTCGGCGTAGGCGGCGACGGATACGCCGCGAGGTTCGACGCAGAGTTGTTTGATGCCGAGACCGATGTTGATGACTTGTCGTTGACGGCCTTGGGTCATGACCATACCGCACAACGAGTTGTCGTAGGCGAGGTGGTATCCAATCATGGATTGGAGAAACTTTTCTGGGGGCATTTCGTCCGGGGACTGGTGTGGCGGTGGACACGGGACGAGGGACGGAACCGGGACAAGGGAGAGAGGATGATGAGCGTTATAGGGTGATGTGGAAGAGGTGCAAGAAGAAGACGGCTGGATGGACAGACCTGCTCTATCCAGTGCTTTCCGTTCGAGGTCTCGCAGTCCTTCCACTTTGTTCTTGATATCCGTCTGTGGCGCATCATGAGGAGTGGTAACATTTGTGATATGATCTGACCTGGATGTACCAGCGTGAGCGACGTAGCGAGGTAGAGAGTGATAGGCGACAGGAAATGAGGGCGAGAGTGATGCAAAGCAGACTCACGAAAAGATTCAATAGACGTAGCATCGTATGTTATCCTCGCATGTGGCGCACACTCCCGCACGAGATTATAACACTTGTCGTATTCCTACACGAACCCAGGGGGAAAATACAACACGGTTGGCATCACAGTAGTGCGATCCGCCGGGAAAGCCGCGCCGCTGCGGCGCAGTGCAGACACGGACACAGACTTGCAACACACACCTCTGTCGTGACATCGCGATTCAGCGAGAGCATCCAAACCAGTATAGGGCACTCCATCGGGGTCTACGGGTTCGTCTTGGGGGTCTTGTCTATGATATGGGATATAGTACGTGGAGAGAGAGCTGAAGCGGTAGCGTTGCCAGTGAGTGGCACTGGACGGTCAACTTCAAGGACGGACGCACTACCTTGAACGATACACGAGATGTCTACTGAGCAGGTAAGATCGAGGAAGAGGGACGTCCAATGGGACAGTGTACACGGATGGACCATTCCATTATAAAAACTGATCAGAACGAGCCAATCGTACACGTGCCATCTGCACTGGATTCCGAAGTTTTTTTTTTCTTCCCCGCCACCATACAGAGAATGGAACGCTTATCGTTGGTGTGTTACATTCTCCAACAAAAAAAAAGCAAAACAAAAAAAAAGAAGAACCGTGAAACGCGAACCGAATGGCTCCTCGCTACTCCATCGTCGTTCCCACTTTCCGAAGATCACACATTGTCAAACCCGGTGACATCTACTGACCGAACCTCGACCGGTCCGTATTTTTCGCCTCCGACCTGCACACGCACTCGCACCGAATGGAGAGCACGAACAATCGGATCGGGAACTGGGACAAAGCCGGACTCTATACAAATACTGTTACACCCACACTCGTTATCAGTACATCGTCCGTACAAGATAGAAGGAGACTGGAGAAACGTGGTCGAGTGTTTTCCACCACACGCAAACACATGGCCGCCTCGTGTACTTGCCTAAACGAGACGCCATGGGCCCGCTAGCCACGTTTGGGCCGCCGCCATCACAGCGTCTGCGTTTGGGCGCCCTCCAAGAACATGCCTTCCGATACCCAGTAATCGACCCATCGCGCCGCATCAGCAGCCGAAAGCGGCTCCAGCGTGTGCATTGTCTTGCTCACCCGCTGAGCCACCTCCGTTGCAAAGCTCGTAAACCCAACCGCTTCCTCCGTCCCCGTCACTGACCCATCCATCACGCCACTGACAGATGCTTGGTGTCGCACCGCCTCGTCTCCCTCTGCCAACGAGCGCATAAATTGGAGCAATTTGATGGCAGGCTTCAAGTGTGCCCATTGTCAAAAAGTAAAATAAAATAAAAAAATAGGGATAAAAATAGAAAACATCGTCAGCGCCCAAAGAGGTGTTTCTGATGGAAAAACCCACCACGCGTTTGATATTCGCCTCGCGCGTATCTACCGCGCACGCGTTCAATCGCGTGACCCATTGACCGAATGGGATCAACGGAAGAAGAGATGACGTCAGGTGCTGTTGATAAACAGCCTCTGCAATGGGCTGCATCAACTTCTTCCATGCGATCGGCCGGGGATGCACCAAGTTGACAGCAAGTGGGGGTTCCTCCTCTGCGAACGCGACGTCGACAATCGCATCTGAGACAGCGTGCGGAGGAAGCCAGGAGGCCACCTTTTGTGTCACGTCAGCTGAATGAGAAAGTAGAGCCCATGATCGGCTTACCCCGTGGGCTTGAGGAAGCGCGCCCAAGGTCACGCTCGACTTGACAATGATGGGAACCCAGTCCGTCGTCGACCACGCACCCCGCGGGGCGCCGCCCGTGATCTGCCCGATCCTGAACGAGGTCGCCGGCAACCCACTCATCGTGAGGATCTGTACATAATCATAATGACGAGGATGAGACGATTGATCGTGGTAGACAGACACTACGCACCCTCTCACACACATACTTGCTCGCACCATAGCCGAGTCCAACAGCAACCCCCGCATCGAACTGTACCTCTTCTGGGAACGCACCCCTGCTCTTGTCCCATCCCTGCGCCGACGCCACGGACGACGTAAACAAGAACTTGGGCTTGGCCGCCCACTTGGACGCACGCGCGAGGTCAATCAAGTGCCGGGTCCCCCTCACGTTGGGCTCGAACGACGACAGCGTGAGGTTGAAATCGAGGCGCCATGCATTGTGGATGATCACGGTGACCGAGTCACGGATCTCGGCGTACGTCCGATCGTCGAGCGACAGGTTTGGTCGGGCGGCGTCGCCCTCGAGGTAGATCAGCTTTGTCGACTCGAGGAGGGCAGTGTCGAGCCCGCGGTCCTCGAACGCGGTGCGTTGACGATGTTGGATGCTGCCCGTCTTGGAAGGCCGGTTGAACGCGTACACGACAGCGACATCTTCGCGGCTCAGCAAGGACGCAAGCAGATACGACCCCAGCCCACCCGTCGAACCGGTCAACAAAATGACCTGGTGATGATGCGACCTCCCTAGGACGTCATCGCCAACCTTGTCTCCCAAACCGACAGCATACTTTGCAATCATCTCCTCAATCTCCGCTTTGGGATTTGGGGCCGCCGAGGGAGAAGCGTCTATGCCGACCACGTATTCGATCAGATGACTCGCAAGGCGCCGAAGCGTGGGGTTCTCGAAGATGACATTCTGCCCGATTCGGGACGTTGCTTTTCGAACCCCTTCTTGTGGGGAATTCCCCAAGGACCCGAGGATACGGTTCTTGAGGAACGTGGACGACAAGCTGCGCGTGGATGTGCAATTTAACAACCACCGAATGCACGTTACGTGAACAAGTGGGAACACACCTGTCAAATCCTTGCTCGAACACGTCCACGTCGACGTGGATTGGTTTGCCTGCATTGACGGCTGTCGCATGCACCAGCAACCAGTTCTCGACCTCGGTCTGGGACCAGGACGCCGGGAGCGGGACGTCGAGCCCAGCCTTGGCGCTCGCCTCCACGGAGGCATACCTATCAGACGTCAGAACCAGTAGGATGGTGCGAATGAGAATCAATGCTTACAGTGCATCGATCTCGGATTCATACAACTTCATTGTTGCCTTCTTGATCACTGTCCCCTTTCCGGCGCGCAACATAGGTTTCTCCTTGCTCGTCACCAAGATCATCTCTTTAAAGATCCGGCTAAACGTCGGCGCCTCCTTGTTAGCCTCTTCAACGTTCCTCCTATCAACATGGATATGGTTGTTGTCAACTCGAGCGGTAAGCAAACGGAAACCCCGCAACGCACCAAATCATATTTCGAAACTCGGCGACCTGTTGATCGTCCGTCACGTCGATTGCATACTCTGGCCTGGGTTCCACAAGAACCCCCGTCTGACTTCTCCCCCTTCCAAACATGCACAAGCCCGATAAATACTCACTCGAGCCGATCGATGTCTCCATTGGCGCAGGCACCGTCTTTTCGCCCGAAGAGTGGATCAGGACGTCATCCAGCCTGCCAACCCTGTAATAATACCAACCATGAGCATCGAGTCCCCACCCGCGTACAGCATGACGTACACTTTGTATAACCCTTCTATGGTAGGGTGTTTGACGAACGCATCCGAGCTGGCGTACCCCTTGACGTCGGGCAAGTTCTCGACAGACACTTGGTGCGTTGGACATGTCTGTACCCAAGATCAATCATCAGCGCAGATCTCCCAGATCGTACATCAAACACACGCACCAAGAC
>JBBPRA010000976.1:0-10397 GCA_038092775.1 Boletus rubescentipes
TCTACCACCGCTAGCCTGGTCGCTCATCTACCTCACGTTCCACGCGCGTAAATCTCTGCGTGCGCCACGTCATCCCATTCCACTCGCGTTGACTGCTGGGGCGACGACGTGCGCCGCGTTGTATGGGACAGAGTATTTCCTGTACCAGAGCTGAGCCTCGGTCGTATCTAGAATGGAAAATATCGGCTTTATTTTTGGATCTCCAAACGTTTTTGGTGTGTCGAAAGCCACGTGGAGGGATGATTGATGCTCATTGGTTCACGATGGTCGAGGCCGTGGAGGCCGCAAAAACGTGCTGTACCCAGCGCTAATATATCCTTGTCTCATCACCCTCATCTGCTAGTGCCAACATTATACCCGACTGATCTTCTGCACTAGTATTATTTCAATTTCTGGAAATCTCCATTGTGAGTATATCCAATCTACGAGGTTATGCAGCAGATAGTAACCCATATCCCAGCTATTCCCCTGGGAGCATTCCATGCATTACCGCCTTGCTACCACGCCTGCAAACAAATAAACGGTTCATCAACACTCCATTAAGTATCGAGCATACTGGTGGACAAAAGTTCAACGCAACGATGCGGGAAGTCAGCCAACTTTCCACCAGGAAAAGGTCGCAGCGGTATGACCCCATAGGAGGAAAAAAAGACAATACACACGCAACGAATCAGGGGCTTTCTCGGATGGGTGTTAGGGGACCTCCTGCGGGGGTGCACTACGTCCCCCAGACTGACATCGGGCAACACCCTGAGAGAGAGATACGCCCTCAAGTTTACAATGGATTTTAAGGAGGCTAATTACCTTGTTTACAAGGTCACTGGGGGGGGAGAATTGTGGCTGTGTGTAGACGCGATTTGAACACAATGCGAAATTTTTACTATAAACCGCAAACTAGTTTGACTGACTTGAAACACTAAGCAAAATCGGGTACATGAAAGCCCTTCCACCAATTCTCGGTTTCCTTGTTCATCCTTGCCAATCTCTCGTCTTCCGCCCTCAAAAATTCGCTAGGGTGCCTAGTTAGAAGCTTTTCATCAAAATCGCGTAGCAAATGTATTCCTTCGCGTCCTCATGATCGTGACAGGGCTACATAAATGTTAAATGGCGTCAAGGTGCCCGTCGGTGGGGATGCTATATCAATGATCGCATTCTGAATTGTTTGTCCCTGTGACCGGTAATCTGTGAATGCAGTATACAGCGGTAAGTGGAAGTTGTTTGCAAACAACAGTCTTGCTCTGAGATCCCTGGGTGATAAGAAAGGTCCATTGGCATCAATGGTATAATGTTTTGCTCCAACCCTTCTAGACCAGATACTTTTGATGACTTCATTCTGATAAGCATGTATGCGGGTGGATACTTCAGTCGAATGATCGATTGTGTTGGCGAGTAATTGCTTTCGTTTTCGTCTAACATTATCTTGACAATCTCCCCTCTCGCTCCATTTGCATGTCCAGCCTGAGATCCGTTTCGACATTGAACGTCACCATAACTTTCATTCCTATTCCCAACATCACCTCATCAGGAAGCCCGCCTTGTTCGTCAATCTTCGAACCACAGCCAGTTCGTTTGGACACAATAACAAACTTCTCCAGTAACGTAACAGGTCAATTACCTACAGTGTCATATGGAGCACAAATAAACAACTGTTGTGCATTGCTTTGACAATATTTGTAAGCCATCTCTGAGTCACACTGACGACGAACAGCGTGTCGTGGTGTGACTAGGACTGCATCATTCCACGGAGTCGATAATAAGTCAACCGGTGGGCATTTGAATCGGTTATAATCAGTGAGCGAAGCTGTTGTAGGTGATGCGCTCGACAGCTGCCGTATCGAACATGGCGGAGAACATCAAGCCATTCCTCGTCAATGACCACTGTCTTGAATTGTCCGTACAACAAACGACCAAGAAGTTCCTCTCCATCGTCCTTCAAAGGATCTGTGCTCTGTTCAAAACCAAAATGTCTTCACTACATGCTCCGGCCCGAGACTCTCAACAAAAACGTAAACAAGGTTTCTGCCGCTCGTCGGCCATACTTTTCATACAGTAGTGTCTGGTTGGGTGTAGCATTCCTGGACCCAGAGAGGGTTCCAAACCATTAATTCGCGGGAAAGGAAAAGTCGATGCCCGTGGGAATAAGGTCCTGGCCGCGAACATCCACCAGTGCAACCAACCACCCTCAGGTCCAGGGATGGCCAGCGAACAATGGTATATTGTATGGTATCATTTATACTTGATCGCGCTTTCACAAGGTCAAGGAAGCTTGTAATTCTGCTCAAATATCGTCGAGGAACCCCACCGTCGAGTTCGAAAGCATCCCACCAAAGTTCGTACTCTGAACCTTCGCGAAACGTTCCTCGCTCCGCCAAGGTCAGGAGGCCTGGAATTTTAAATGCATCTCTCGTTTCCCTGCCGCCCTCGACTTTGAGCGGACTCCCTTCTTACTACATTCCCTGTTCGCCTTGTGTAGTTGCGTCTACGAGGTTCACAGGACACCTACTAGTAGTAAGTCGTGCCATAAGATAATTCAAGTTTGGGGGATCGCTTAGATGCTCACTTCATTGCGTAATAGTTGTTCAAGTTGGAGAATGACTTTTGCCGTTCAATCAATCTAATATATACATGACATTAAAAAGGTGCGTCCGAGGCGTATCCGAATAAACTGTTTCGACGACGACGTCGACGTGGTCGACAGCAGCGTGGACGGTGCGTCTGTCTCATCATCCCGCATTCACATCCCCTCAACTAGCACGATATGCGCGTCGTCGTTCTGCAATCGCCTTTACAACGCTCCAGCGGACCGTGTCGTCACACGTGCGAACATTGCCGCTCGATAAGGTCGACCCGCGCGCGCTTCTCAAGGCAGAAATCAGCTACGTCCACTCGTCACTACTCAACCTGCTCGGTTCATCCCATCCGACCTTCTCCGATATCGCCTCGAATTACTTATACCATCCCTCAAAGCAGCTCCGCTCCCTCCTCGTCCTCCTCTTCTCGCGTGCGACCAATGGCCTTGGTTCCCATTTCCCCCTCAAACTCTGGTCTGCAGAACACGCCCGTCTAAGTCCCGAGCAGCTCGGTGCGCCCTTCTCCCGTCCAGACGTGCTCAACCACTTTAACCCCTCCATACCGGACCACACTGCGCCGTTCAACTCTCCCTTTGACCTCCGACTTCCCCAAACGATCACCTACCCCTCACAGCTTCCTTCACTCACCGCCGAATCTGCCGTCCCATTGCCCTAGCTAGCACACGCACTCCTCCCCTCTCAGCTACATCTTGCTCAGATAGTCGAATGATACATGTAGCTTTCCTCTTCCACGACAATGTTGTCGACAAGTCTGACTTCCGACGCGATGCACCTTCTGCGCCAGCCGCCTTTGACAACAAGTTTTCTGTCTTCGGGGGTGACTTTTTGCTCGGCAGAGCCACGGCAGCGCTCTCGCGACTCGGAGACAATGAAGTCGTCGAGTTGCTTTCAACCGTGTTCGCCAACCTGGCCGAAGGTGAGGTTTTGCAAACGAAAGAGATGGACGTTGGACCCAGCATCGCTTCGCCGCCCCCATCGCATTCGTCCCTGTCTGATGAAGTCGATTTTTCAAGTCTACATGCACAACCATTACATGCGGAGGGGCCCCATCCAGATAGATGGTGTACTTACCTCAAAAGGACGTATCTGAAGACCGCGTCGCTGATGGTGAAAGGCGCTCGGGCTGCTGTCGTTCTTGGGGGATGCAGAGAGGGTGAGATCTGGAAGGAGGTCGCGTACGCCTATGGCCGGAATGTCGGTATTGCGTTTCAGGTGCGTTGTCCATCATTTGGGAACGACCCTTTCTCTTCGTATGAACCAACACGCTCCCAGCTTGTCGATGATATCTTGGGCAAGCCAGATCTTCGATTGGGTCTTGCGACCGGACCAATACTCTATGCTGCTGAAGAATATCCCGAGTTGGAACCCTTGATCGCTCGTAGGTTTAAGCATGATGGAGATGTCGAACAGGTGGGCCTATTACACGACTGCTGCTTTCCATTTGCCAACGAAGGATTTTCGCACACACTTGGATAGGCTCTGTCGTTGGCCACTGCGTCGTCTGGCGTTTCCCGCACACACAATCTCGCCCAAGCATACGCAGAAAAGGCGAGGGAAGTGTTCGGAGTACTCCCCGCCAGTGAGGCAAGGGAGGCATTAGTGTTGCTCTCTGGAATATCATGTTACTGTGTAGGCACTCGGAATCGCAACATGACTTTATAGCCACCGTGACTGTCACAACCTAAGTACCTCTTGCATGTCCTCGACACTACCGAAATGCAGCCCGCTACTTGTCATAGACATATTTCACGTTATCCTCTATTTCCTTTCAAAACAAGATCTAGGTTATCGCAAGCCAGATATCGTTGAGATCGAAACGCCTCCAAAACAGGGACGACGCGCATTAGCTGCTCTGGCACAAACATGTCGTATTCTCTCAGAACCTTCCCTCAACCGTCTTTGGCGCAAGTTAGACTCGCTGACACCACTTCTCCGCTGTTTATTCACGAAAGAAATTATTCGCGCAGGAGAAAATCTGGTGAACCAATTGATCGTCCCTTGAACTGAAAAATCGTCTGACACGCACGTCAACAGCGCCCACCATCTCTAGCTGAATGGAGTATCATTAACCGCTATTCCCACCGCATTCAGGAACTTAGGGTCTCCGACGATGAATCTCTCTTTTTGTTGAAATATTCAACCTTTGAGCCAAACTTTCTGCCTAACTTGAGGGTGCTCAGTTGGGATGTAGTTGCTTATTCCCTCGTATTCATCCGGCCGCTCCTCGGTTCCCAGCTTGTGTCCTTTAACTTGTGTCTCGAGTTAGACCCTGATGGTCACAGGGAACTGACATCGTTCCTTAAAAACTTGCCCTTACATTGTCCTGGTTTAATGTCTGTCCGGTTTGACATTTTCCTATACGGGCACGGGCATGACGCAGAATCAATCTCTCCTGTTCTTTCCCAGACTGTCTGCAGCTTTGAAAAACTTGCCCGTCTTGATATCCGCGCCTCAGTGGATGGTATTGCCCTGCGACATCTTGTCGTGTCCCCACAATTCACCGACCTTGTCCTCACAATCCGTCAATCACAGTTAGAGGATCTTTCCCTTCTCCCTTCTGACACTCCATTCTCTGGTATAAAGGATCTAAATCTATCTGGACTAGATCTAGGCTCTATAGCTGGCCTCCTTCGTTCCGAGAGCCAGATGTTCTCCAGTGTTGAATTCTGCCTTGACATGGACACCCCGCCAACGTCCCAACTCACCCTGTCCTTCTTGACTCTGCTTGCCTCTCCTCCACGACGATCGTCTCTCGAATCAATTACTCTCACAAGGAAAGACCTGACCGCCACCCATCCCGAACTTGAAGATATCCCTTACAGTCTCTCTCATGACACTCTCCGACCCATTGCCTTCTTTCACAATCTTCGCGAGCTGAAGATCGACCTGATGAATCCCATCTCCCTCAATGACGAAGAACTAGTCGACCTGGCACGTGGATGGCCATTGCTCCGCTTCTTCCGTTTGGTTTCCGCGAATGGGTTGTCCACCAAGTATGTAACCTTGCGAGGATTGTTACTGCTCGCCGCTGCTTGTCCCAAACTGGACTTTCTTGAGCTATGTCTGGACGCCAGAGAGGTCCCAACAAGTGGAGTGGGTATGGATATTCGCAGTGTTACTCTAAGACATCTTCGTTGCCCGAGGTCACCAATCAATGATCCTCGGCTTGTAGGAATGTTTCTGTCGAAACTTTTTCCATCCATCTATTGGGTGATGGGGCAGGGAATGTACAGGAAGAAGTGGCATCAAGTATGTGACTATTTGCAGAAGAAGGGTACCTCAGATGTCACATAGTTTGGATCCTCTAGTATCCGATTGGATGGAGTACATCGTATAGTATCGTTTGCACTTGACCTGAGTCACCAGTGTGTGTCACGCTTTGACAAGCTCAAGGAGGCTTGTAAATTGTGAAATAAAAATATTGTTGAGCAACCCCGACGACTCGATTCGTCGCTTTTCTGAGCAGTGAGCATGATGCTCATCCAGCTCGAACGGCGCTGATGATGGAGACTGTATTACAATCCGTGTGTGAATGGTGATGGAACCCCCCGTGCTCATCTGAGAGGCATACGGCACCTACGCGAACCTACAGTAAACCCGACGAACTCGCGTTCATATGGGGCATGATATTGGGAGGGGTGGCATGTTCGCGTCCTTGCGAGCCAACCACTGCAGCCATGCGCTACTAACCCAAGCTTGGATCAACGTGTGAGATGTACATATCCGATGGGCTTCCTCAACCTTCGGCGCCAGTAGACAACCGATCGACGAATATAGCTGAGAACGCAGTCCGCTCGAAGCCGAGAGTGACCGGGAAACAAAAGACCATGACACCACACTGCCTGTTTAGAGTGACATCTCTGTCCGGCGCGGGGAACGTCTCAAACACAAAGTGTAAATTTGGGTCTAGCAAGAAAAAAAGGGGGCGGAGGCGGTCGCGAACAGTTCATAGAAGAACAAACCTACTTTTTTCTAGCATGCTGTGCAAAGGCGTCGAGATAATCGGGAATGGATGCCGGGCAGATAGTGCGTATTGAATACAGTACATATCTTGCTCGCTCCTTGAGCTTGTGGAATAGTACTGGTGTAGTGATCGGGTTCAGGATCACTGGCAACTCAATGTTGCTGTCTCACAGAGACTGTCGTATACTCATAGTTGCGTCCATGCTGGAATGTACGCCACAATGCTTCAGATACGTTGTGATTCAGGCGAGAAAGTAATGCCTCGTTGTCGTGTTCCTGTCTTTTGATTCGCTCTAGATGAATTATCTGAAAAGACGAACTGTGGTGGGAATGGAGACTAACATACATATCAAGTGAATATGGACCGGAGAGGTAATCGCAAATCAAGTACGATTTATGCGCGGCT
Organism: Boletus rubescentipes; assembly: GCA_038092775.1. Taxonomy (NCBI): domain Eukaryota; kingdom Fungi; phylum Basidiomycota; class Agaricomycetes; order Boletales; family Boletaceae; genus Boletus; species Boletus rubescentipes. The sequence continues at coordinate 6,961 of JBBPRA010000976.1, forward strand.
ACTTACATCTGTCCATTGAAATCGAGCTAAGCCAACCTCCAGATCGATCGTGGTTCTTCGAAACTTGTGAGAGACTAGGCGCCTCCTCGAGTGACTTTGAACGTCTTTACCTCTAGCCCGGCATCAACTTGATCAGGAATCTGTAATAATATGTTTCCGGTGATATCGTGAGCAACTTCTTCGATCTTCAGCACCTTTCCTGGGTTGTGAGGTCATCAATGACGGGCAATAAATGTGCGAATGATGACACACCAATCTCGACGAGAAAATATGTCAATGTTTCTTCATTCCGCACAGTAAGTGCAATGAGCGCCAATCGAGTGACCTCAGATGAGAGTGCGAAAGAAATAGTCTTGACGAGGGGAGGTATGAGCAGGGGATCAAATACCTGTTGGAAGAAGTCGGTCTATCATTTGGTGGACCCTATGTGTGACCTCCAATACGCACGACATCTGCCCCAAGTACGATGTCTGCCTTGGCTTCACTCAGGAATGACTTCAAACTTTCCTGGCCGGATAATGAATCTAGCCAGTCCAACGACTTGTAATATATATTCGGATGAGACGAAGATCTATCTACAACATATCGAGTATTCAATCAGGATCGATTCCAATGAGGAAAGTAGGTCAGAGTCACCAACTTACTACACGTCAACTCAACATTGTTCTTACAACGCGCAAGGACGGTGGAATTCACGTCAGTCAGATAGACACATGGCATCTTGCAGTCAAAGGGTAAAACTGCAGCACGAAGCTGCAGACTTGCGACCAAAAGGCCAATGAATCCGGTTCCACTGCCCAGCTCGAGCACGTTGCTGGTGCCCACTAGATCTGTTTACCAGATATGGTTGAGGAAGCAGGGACGATCAGTCGTTCTTGCAACTCACGAGGATGCTGGAAGAGGTATTGTGCTAAGACTAGGCTTGCTCTCCAGGTCCTGAGACCCGTTGTTCCTGCTTCAATAGTAGACCGTGACTCAAGGAGAGTGGCTGTCTCATAACAATCTTCTTCCATCGGAGAGTCGTGTACCTCAGGAAACCTCCAGTAGTGCGTGACGAAGGAATTGGGTGGTGACTCTAAGCTATTGAACATGATGAAACGTTAAGTCGCAATGAATCATCAAATATAATGCGTACCGCGCACCGTTTCTTAGGGATAAATAATGTGCATATATACATTCGTCGATCTCATTATCCTGATGGTGAGATGAGATGACCGTCATGTTGACAATGATTGATCAACACAATACCTCATTGCTTCGAGCCAGGTTTTCAAGTTCAACAAGTGCCCACTTCCAAAAGCTTTGTTGATATGACTCCGATGGGGGGTACTGCTTGAGATGATGATTCAATAATATTCTTCTCAGGAAAAACTCGTGAGCAATATTGAATGGAATATCGGAAGGAAAAGAAAGGTTCTTGACAGGGACGAGAGCCGAGTAACGGAAAAGTACCGATGAAAGGAAGGATTCGGGTGTAGGAAACATTCTATTCGTATTTTGGGCCGTTGATCAATGATTACTACCATTAGGACAGTAGTCTTGAATGGTCCGGCCCTGAACATCACGTGATGTGTCACAGAAAGGAACTCGAGTTTTGCACGTCGTACTTGACCGAAATGATTCCTCGTTTGTACCATGTATCGTCCAGGCTACTCGTCTCGACGCGCGTGCACAATGATGCCCGGTTGACTTTCTCTTCGTCAGCGGTCTCTTTTGTCCGTAGACTGCCCCAACGATCGGCCGGAGAGCGTGCAAACCTGGCAGCAGCTGGCCGTCGACCGGGGAAAACCGAGGACGCGATTGAAGAGAACAAATCCGAGGAGGACGAAAGCGAGGAAGAAGAGGAGCTTGATCGTTGGCTTCTCGCGGGCGAAGAAAGGGTGAACGAGTCTGCACTCCGTTCCTACAAGAACCCATATGAGCATTTTTGCAAAAACGTTGCTTCCTCTTTCCGTGAACCCTCTCCTCGCAATTGGCTTGGTCGTGATGTGGTGAGTACAGGTTTAGATGCGTTTCCGGATATTGACTGATGGCTTATAAAGCCATTTCCTCTGAACCCGTCTTTCAAACCTCCAATCCCTCTCTCAGATGAGCTGCGGGCTCGGTTATACCGAGCTTACATGACCGACCCCAAGCTAAATTCTGTCCGTGCGCTTGCAGCCAGACATGGCATAAGCATCAAACGCGTCGATTCAATTTTAAGACTAAAAGGCATGGAAGAATCGTGGAAAAAGGTGCCTTTTATTTCACCTGGGCTTGTGTTTCACCGAAATTGACTCGTCGTGTCTTGGTGGTTCATTAGGAGGTGAGCATCTTTCTCAAAATATTCCCGTCTTGCACGGTATGATGATACATATATATCATTCGCGAAATTTAAGAACTTGCGGCGCCTTACATCGTCGCAAGACGTGATTGAAACTTTTCAACCCCATCTGAATTTGTCTGGCTGTTCAACTTGTGAACGCCCATGCTGACATGCTCTGTTCCCTTACAGAATAAACCTCTGCAAACCGGATTCACGAAAGGCATGGAACGTCTGCTTGGCGTAACAGAAACAGCAAAGCGTACGGAACAAGACGCCGAGGAACTCCTTGAAAGTGTTCATACCGGGAGGAATGATTCCCATGATCGCTACGACGTGGAAGAGGCGGATTTGCAAGATGAAGTTGAAGGTAACAATAGGGCAAGACAACGTTACCAGAGACTCTTTTGGGAGAGTGTTGCTGAAGGCGAGGTTTGTGGTTTTTGAGTACGGTTTGCTCTTATGGTTGCTGACAATGGCTCCAGGAACCGGTCCTGCCCAATGTTCTCGAGGCCCGACGTGGCGCTGCCTTGGCGCGTACGAAATTTAGGGGCAGGACAACCCTCGTTGAACGTGCGCCGGGTAGACCCGCCATCATGTTCGTTGACGTTGGCAATGCTTTCGTCGACGAAAAGGAAAAAGAACGACGGGAACGCGAAGGCGCTCGGAGATCCACACTTAAAACACGGAAACGGATGCGGGAACATGGCCTACACGCTTAGCTGTGGTTTCTCATTAGTTACTTGTATTATCTATTAAGCTATACAGTCATTCGTGGCCAACTAATTTGAGAGATAGTTAGCGCTAGTATTGCATATTGAACAAACAAGCACCAACAAAGTGGTTTGTCGATAGAACGAGATCGTCCTCTACATTGCAACACACTCGAAAATGCAGCGGGGTCTTCCAATGGTATTCACACTGGATTGCTCGTAACAATCGCTGATTCTGTTTCCTTTAGCAACCAACGGTGGTCCTTCTCCGGGAGGGCACCGACACATCGCAAGGCAATCCGCAATTACTCTCCAACATCTCAGCGTGTCTCGCGATTGCCGAGACACTTTCTAGCACACTCGGACCTCGCGGGATGGACAAACTAATCGTGAACGAGCGTGGAGAGGCTCAGATCACGAAC
>JBBPRA010000977.1:0-10396 GCA_038092775.1 Boletus rubescentipes
CGGCACGGTGGCACCAATGGCACCAAATCGACGACGACGGTGACGCTGCGTCACCACCACCACCACCGCGCCCCCATGTCGACGACGACGACGACGGAACGGTGGCACTACCTATGCCACCGAAACGACTCGGGCGACGACGACGATAACGCCGTGTCACCACTACCACCACCACCACCGCGTCAATGGCGACGACGATGGCACGGTGGCACCACCTATGCCACGAAATCGACGACGACGACGCCACGTCTCGTCCTCGCCCCGTCTGATGACAACGGCGGGCCCTCGCCCTTGCCCCGCGCTTGTCCTCTCCCTCGTCCTCTCCCTCGTCCCCAACGGGGCCACCTCGCGCAACAACAACGAGCGCATACAGTATGACGACGCAACCTCGTGCAACGACGACGACGACACAACCTCAACGATGAGGATGCGACGAAGACGCGACGCCAACGCGACCTCCACGGCGAGGACATGACACTAACACGACCATGGCCGCTCCCGCTCCCTCGCCCTCGCATCCGGACACGACGCCGGCGTGACCTCAACGACGAGGACGTGACGCCGACGCGACCTCAACGACTCGCAACGACTTGCGAGACGCGACCATGGCTGCTCCCACTCCCTCATCATCCTCGTGTCCGGATGCGACACTGACATGACCTCAACGACTCACGACGACTCGCGAGACGCGACCACGGCCACTCCCACTCCCTCACCCTCGTGTTCCAGATGCGACGCCGACACAACCTCGATGACAACTCGCGAGACGCGACCACGGCTGCTCCCACTCCCTCGTCCTCGCATGCGGATGTGACGCTGACATGACCTCAACGACGAGGGCACAACATCGACACGACCTCAATGACTCACGACAACTCGCAAGATGTGACCACAGCTGTTCCCATTCCCTCGTTCTTGTGTCCGGATGCGACGCCGACATGACTTCAACGACAACTCGTGAGATGCAACTATGGCCGCTCCCACTCCCTCGTCCTCGCGTCTGGACGCATGCGATGCCAACGTGACCTCAACGACAAGGATGTCCCGCTGTCACTCTCGAATCTTAGTACTGCCTATGTATTCTATTTATTTACAAATATATATTTGTTTCTTTGATTGCTGGAGTGAACAGGACCAGGAGAAGGAGTGAGCACTGTAAAAATCTATGTACTTGTATCGTACTCTACAGAACTTACGTGGCGGCACAGCGCTGTACAAATTACTAATCAGCTGTGTGGCCTGTAGCCGCTGTGACGTGCCCTGCACAGGGGGGGACCTTGCCATAACGCTGTGACATCTGTACAGCATTGTACATAAGTGTACATAAGATTTGGAATTTGCTGATGAAAAGCCTCAATGTTGTCTTGCACCCACTGTAATGCAAGAAGGATATCTTTGAGTGCAGCATTCGATGCATTGAACCATCCAAAGGCAGTGAGGCAGTAATTAATCATGACAAGGACAATGCCTCCATATGATATCAAGTTGGTGCCATCATATATGTTCGAAAGTGAGTTTCCAACATATCCATTGGTCATCATATTGTATGGGAATGGTCCACTATTCCCAGTGGTAAGTCCACCCCTGTGAACTAGCATGGGAATTCCACTGAGAAAGAGATCAGAGCTATGACAATGACTTGTTGGAAATTGACATAGTAATGTCTAGTTCACTCTTCATGCTTATTACTTACTATGGTGTCATGACTGACATTCATTAGATATATATTTCTCCTATACTTATTAGGATAAGCGTGACTGAGATGATTAGGTCAGTCACACCATTATGGTATCATTTCATACCATTCTTTGGTGATCATTACAACATCATATTCTATTCTTATTAATGATGTCATACTTCATTATCTCGCACCATATACTTACAATCTAGTGTGATTACTTACCATTCTGATCTCATATTGTGCTACCATTGCATAATATGTTCTCTTTCTTTCATCATGGGCTCTTTCCTGGGACTCTTTTGCCCTTTACTGATAGTTTCATCCACTTGTACAAACAATACTCTGGATGTATTTAAGCTGGGTCCTTATGACCTGAAATACTAAGCTTTCAACTCCTACAATCAAGTGATAGCTCCCTCAATCTACTTCCAAGAGTATCAAGCATCAAGTGAGTGTTCTCCCTCACTGGTTCATCCCTTCACTGTTGCCTCCGCATCTGCTCAGAACTAGCAATTCTAATAGGTTATGAACCCCACCTAGGCTCATATTCCAACCCTCTGAATTGACAAGAATGTTCCCCTAATTCTGGATGATTTTCCTTGTCAAACTCTCCAAATCACTTCTTGCCTCACTTCATCTGGTCCTAATTGAAAATGTCTACAATGGACCAGATATGATTGTTGATGGCAACTTCTTTCCTTTCATCTGATAACATGGACAGTGTATCACTCATAGGACTACTTCATATTATGGTGAACCTTTGGCATTAATTTATGAAGGCACAGGATTGGCATTCCCCATGCAGTCATACCATCAGACTCTGCAGATTCCAGTTTATCACCATGGCTTTGAGATCTTCATCCAAAATTCCACCACCTTTAATCAGAGCATCATTGACATCTGGAACACTGCTGTCCCCAATGACACAATCAATCCCTTTGTGATCGAGATGTATATTCAATATCCAGGGATCTATGAGCACTTAGAAGGGGATATCATCCACCAACCTGGTGAGAATGACTACCTCTATGCTCACCACTGTCACACAAGGCTAGCACCTTATGGTGGTGAGAATCAATTCACAGTTTCAGACATTCTCCCTCAATGCCTATGGAATGAACTGATGGATGCACAGTGGAGATGGATTTGGAAGAGGAAGAACCCATGGTATGATGCCTGGAAAGATGAATTCCAGATCTTTTGTCTTATGGCTCACTATAAACCTGGATTCTCCATTTCCCCTCACCCTATCACAGACTGACATAGAGCTATTGGACCAGGAGTTCAAGAAGTGCAAGAAGGAGGAAACAATGGAGTACCTCCTGTATCTGAGCAGAGAGCCTCTGTATCTCCTGCACTGGGTCTGACCCCTGCCAATTGGGTTAGGAGGTTGTTACGCACAATTGGTCAAGCAAGGGCAAGAGGAGTGCATCCTTACTAGGTTCAAATTTTGGACTCATACATCACTTCATCTTGCTGTACATACATGTAACAAGATCTCTCCACCTTATGTTTCCCACAACAAGTACAAGATTGGGTTTCATGCCAGGAATGGACAGTTTAAATCCACCCTCAATCCTCACTTCTTTGAGGAAACAAAATTTGCCTGATTTGAGGAACTGGATCCAATCTATTTCCAGACCCTCAGGGAAACAATGGGAGATGAAGCAGAGCTTGGAGATGATTCCCAAGCTGATAATAAAGAAGTCCAGGATCTACTAGCCAAGGACACACAGGAATCCAAGGATCAATTGGATGAAAACTCCGATTCCCAAGACGATGACACAGAGGAAGAAGAATCCAATGATGATGTTCCCACAGAACAGCAGCAGCCTCCTATTTTTCCTGATCCTTTCCCTATTGCACAAGCTAATACCAATTTTATTCAGATCTTATCAGAACCACACCATGTCTTTCAATATCAACTCTGTTATCCAATCCCACACTGTTGTTCTCATTGGCTCTTCTAGCTATTCTACTTGGACTCGTCAAGTCCACAACCTTCTCACCATGGTCACATGGTGGGACATTGTTAGCAGAACTTCTACTCATGCTGCACAGCCTGATGTGATGCAGCATCTTTAGAAGAATGCATATGTTGCAGCAGGGGATGTTGCACGCCCTTCTCTTGTGAAAGATCTCTGGGATCAATTTGCAGCTCTCTATGTGCCCACTGGCATTACCAGCCAGTATGAAGCCTTCTCACTATTGGAATTGCTAGTTCCAACCAGGTGCAGAGGCAACAGTGAAAGAATGAACTAGTGAGGGAGAACACTCACTTGATGCTTGATACTCTTGGACGTAGATTGAGGAGCTATCACTCAATTGTAGGAGTTAAGAGCTTAGTATTTCAGGTCATAAGGACCCAGCTTAAATACATTCAGAGTATTGTTTGTACAAGTGGATGAAACTATCAGTAAAGGGCAAAAGAGTCCCAGGAAAGAGCCCATAATGAAAGAAAGAGAGCATATTGTGCAATAGTAGCACAATATGAGATCAGAATGGTAAGTAATCACACTAGATTGTAAGTATATGGTGTGAGATAATAAAGTATGACATCATTAATAAGAATAGAATATGATGTTGTAATGATCACCAAAAAATGGTATGAAATTGTACCATAATGATGTGACTGACTTAATCATGTCAGTCATGCTCATTAGTGTCAGTCATGACACTATAGTAAGTAATAAGCATGAAGAGTGAACTAGACATTACTATGTTGATTTCCAACACTCATAGGCTCTTGGCATTCAGATCATTGATCTGAGTAACCACTCTAATTGCCACAGATCTGATGATTTGTCAATTACAATTGCATCTCAGATCAATGCTTTAACAAGCACCTATGACAAAATGTCAACAGCAGGGTTATAGCTGCCAGATAATCTTAGAACCATGATTCTTCTCAATGTGCTCACATCCTCTTATCATCCACTTGTATCCACCATCATTCAAACAACCACTCCTGCCAATTTCACCTTGGATAAAACTATATCCAAGGTTATCTCTGAGGCCCAACTAAGATCTACATCTCAGATCAATTGTTGTGCCTTGATGCAGACTCTTTACTTGTTATGCTTGGCCCGGGTAGGGATGAGCGTAGACCTAGCAAAGTCAAAGGTTTGAGTCACACAAGACTTCTGGTGACAAGGACTTGCACAAGGACTTCTTGGCAAGAGTCAAGGGTTCAAGGTAAAAGAGCAGAGAGCCCTTCTAAGTAGGGCAGAGACTTGTAGAGGCAAAAAGCAAGAAGAGGAGGTGTATTCCTAGGTAGGTTAAGCTAGGGAATACATGGGTTACTTCGAGGGTTTATATAGTCAGGCCTGGAGTCCATAATGTAATCAAGGGAATAACATAGAAGGAAGAAGAATGTTGTAGAAGGTATTAGTAATACAAGTGAAAGAACATGAGGAAAAGTTGTAGAAAAAATGATGAGTAAGTAAAAGAAAACAGTAGAAGGTCAAGGAACATGTGTAGTAAGGAAAGATGAGTCAGGTGGGGCCCAAATGGTGAGACTTGTAAAGAAGTGAAGGAAAGGAAAAGAGGAAATTGTAACATTACCTCTGGCCCAGATAGGTCCAAATCTAATCAGACCAATACCATTCAGCACACTCCCTCTAAACTCATCTGTACATACTGTGGCAAAGGACATCTGTCCAAGAATTGCTGGCAGGTGTATGGACGTCCAGGACAACAGAACTCTCAACCTCAGAATAACTCTAACTGAGGTTGCAAACCCTTTAGATCTAACTGATCTTCAGGTAATTCTGATCCACACATCATAACTGGAATGAGATTCATCACAAGTGTCCTAGAAATAACAGATATCTCTCATGATTTCAGGCACAATCTAGATGGTGCCTGGAAATCGGGCATTGATTACCAAAGGCTTAAAGCCAAAATAAGAGATTCAGGTGTGTATGACTCTGATTATAGCAATGTACTTGATGGTGAATATTACTATGATTCTGATTATTTGAGGGTTTGTACCCTGGATGCAAAGGACTTACCTGGATTCTATAAAGATCATTGGCTGATTGATTCAGGAGCTTTGGATCATATCATGCCTTATTTGGAGGATTTCTCCAATCTAGCACAGGAAGAACAATTTGCTTCTACTGCTAATCAAAATGCATGGACCTGGCATAATTGTTCTTAATCAGGATCATAGATCTGCTCCTCCTGTAACTTTAACAGGAGTATGGTATGCTCCAGAAGCTGCACACCACTTGCTATTAGTGACAGCTCTGACTAATCAGGGTTTCCAATGTGAAACCACTGACAGGACCAAGATCTGGGACAATCAGGAATGTTTGGTAATACAGTCTTCTGCTTTGTTATCAAGCACTTCACTTCACTGGTTTCAGTCATTTCTGATCACTCCAGAAAGTAAAGTCCACTCCCTGCAGGATAACAAGTCATATGACTCGTGACATCATTGCCTTGAACACTGTTCCAAGAATGTGCTTCAGCTTGCTAATGCCAAACTCAAAGGTATACCTTCTCTGACTCCTCCAAACACTTCTTCTCTATATCAAGGTTATCAATTGGATAAAGCTCATCAGCGGGAATTCCCTGCTTCATCTAAATGAGCTACAAATGTCCTTGACCTTATTCACACTGATCTATGTGAAATGCTGACCTTGTCACATTCTCACAATAAATGGATCATCACCTTCATAGATGATGCTTTGGGCTTTGCTGCCCTTCATTTTTTGCAATCTAAAGCAGATGCTGTTCATTGCTTCCAAGATCTGGTCTCTTGGGCTGAAGCTCAGACTGGTTATCAGTTACAATCTGTACATTCAGACCAAGGAGGGAAATACAGTATATCAATGATAATCTCAGGACATTCGTATTGTCCAGAGGCATCAAACATCAGATTTCAGTGCCTTGTACCCTTCAACAAAATGGTTGAGCTGAACACTTCAATTGTACCATCTTGGAGAAAGCAGAGGCCATGTGCCAAACTGCTTGTCTTCCACCTTCCTTCTGGCAAGATGTGGTGGAAACAGCTCTGCATATCCATAGTTGCCAACCTATCCATCATCTTGACTGGTCACTGCCTATGTCTAAATGGAATGGCGAGACACCCAATGTGTCATACTTTAGGGTTTTTGAATGCCTGGCATATGTATACATACCCAAAGAGGATTGTCAAAATAAGCTATTGGCTAAGGTCAAAGAAGCAACCTTTATTGATTACAAGAAAGGTACCAAAGGATATTGATTCTGGTCTTCTAAGCACAGATGAGTAGTGATTTTATCCACTGCCACATTTGATGAATTTGTTTTTTCACATTGTTCTAGAAAGTCAGATGACAAACTGCCTCCTATTTCTCAACACAATGAAGATGAAGTCAATCAGGAATCTTTAGAGCATACTAAACCTCAAGAAAATATACCAGCCACTCAATATTATTCATTTCCACCTATGGAAGATTGACACTATCCCAATCAACAAGTCCCTCTGATGAGCCTCCACATCCTTGAGTCCCTCCTCCTACATATACATAGATTGATTTCACCTGCTATATCTGAACCTAGAAGAGGTCAGAGACCTTGCCATCCAAGGGTCATGCCAGATAATGTATACATATGGCAACTGTCCCCCTGTTGAGATTGAAAGAGATCTACAAAAAGGTGGAGATCCAAATTAGGATCAGAAACCAACTAATGAGGAAGATATTGGAGATCTCTATAGTGTGAAATTCTTTAATCACATCTTAGCCTCCACTGCTCCTGCTTTTAAGATTCCAAAGCAGCATAAGAATGTTGCAAAGTTATCTGCAAATGAACAATGTCAATGGAGGACAGCCATGCAAGAAGAAATGGATTCCTTGTAAGATAGAAAAGTCTGGGACTTGGTCAATCTACCACCCAGTCACACACCTGTCAAAGGGAGATGGGTTTATGTTGTCAAAAGCAATGGCTGACATAAGGCATGCTTTGTTACAAAAAGATTCACATAGATTTATGAAAAAGACTTTGAGGAAACCTTCTCTCCAGTTGCAAGATTTAAATCTGTTCGACTCCTCTCTTGAAGATTGGGAAATCAAAGCACTCAATGTTAAGACTGCATCCTTATTTGGAAATCTAGATGAGGAGGATCTATCTCAAACAACCAGAAGATTTCATCAAGAAAGGCATGGAGAACAAAGTTTGTCATTTGAGGAAGGTCATCTATGGTCTCAAACAAGCCGCTCTTCAGTGGAACAAGCCTCTGCATCAATCCCTACTGGAGATGGGATTTGTTTGCACACATTCAGATCCAGAAATTTATGTTCACTTTCATGGTCAGGATATTATTATTCTTGTCATTTACATTGATGATTCTCTCTTTATTGGTTCCAACAAGTCCTACCTCAAATTCAAGAAGAAGCAATTCATGGATTGTTGGGAATCTAGGGTTCTTGGTGAAGCAATAGAACATCTTGGCATGTGGATCACCCAAGATCATGCAAATCCATTCTAAAGTTAGATCAGAACTCATATGCTGCTAAAGTAATTGAGCACTTCAAGGTCAATAATGCCAAAGTTGCTCACACTTCTTTGCCTTCAGGATATAATCCTGCACCAAACCCTAAGACTACCACTCCTCAATTGTGCAGTTGCTGTCAGTTGGTCATTGGATCACTGTTATATTTATGCTTGGAACACATCCTGATATTGCCAGTAGTCCCTGAGGTGGGACCATAACAGTGTTGCCTCAACTGGTCTGGCCTCCCTATTACTTTCTGGTGGTCATACAGCCCATTCTTGCTTCAAGATCCCCATTCCCATACATGAACAGAGTACTTGCAACATCAAGAAGGATGACCTTACTCATCAACTCCTTCAGCACACCTCTCTTATCATTTGGGATGCAGTAGGATCTTAGCACCATTATGTTCTAGAGGCTGTGGATCATACTTTGAGGGACTTGCTAAATAGAGATGTTCCATTTGGAGGTATTACTATGCTGCTTAGTGGTGACTTCAGACAGACTCTACCTGTTATTCAGCATGGATCAAGAGCACAGATTGTTCCAGCTACTCTTACTCACTCCAATCTTTGGCCCAACATGAGTGTCCACTATCTCCATCAAAACATATACCTTGGTCAAGATCCAGAGTCTGACAAATGGGCACAGCAACTTCTCTGAACATACATATGTCTTGTGGCAATGACATGCCATCTCTTATCAATGCCATCTATTTCCAGCTCCTAACTGGAAACCAGCATCCTATTGATCAGTATTTCATGGATCATATCATTCTCAATCCTAGGAATGCCCAGGTCCATGAAATCAATGCCACTATCCTGGATTCTGTAACACCTCAAGAGAAATTCACCTATCTTAGTGCAGACTCAGTTACTGATCAAGAATATAACTATGTGTGCCAGAGGTTCTTCACACATTCAATCCTTCTGGATTTCCCCTTCATAAACTAGAGCTAAAGGTTGGAGCACCACTTATGCTGTTGTACAACTTGGATCCTATTCATGGTCTCTACAATGGAATATGGTTGAGGCTTATTAGATCTACTCAGCAAGTCTTGGAGTGTTGTATATTGGGTAGAGATGGTGGTGACAATGTGGTGTTAATTCCTCACATTGTCCTTGACTCTGGTTTAGAAGATTTACCAGTTCCATTCTGGAAATTTCAATTCCCTGTCCATCTAGCCTATGCCATGACAATCAACAAGGCTCAAGGACAAACAGTCAAGCATGTTGGTCTTAACTTGAGTAGCCCTGTGTTCTCTCATGGACAACTCTATGTGGCCCTTTTACATTGCACCCATTCCAGAAACATCAAAGTTCCTTTTCCTGATAACCAAGAGAATAGTACCAATGTTACAAGTGTAGTTTGGAATGAAGTATTTAGAAACTTGGAATTGTAGTTTGTATTATATTATGTCAATGTATGTAATTGTTCAGGCTTCAGCTTGAGTTCCAACATACTTTCCGAATCTGAGCACAGTGCCAAAGGCACAAAGCAAGGATTTGCAATGATATAATCAACATGGTCAATGTAGTGGCATAAAGCCTCTCACTGCAAAATTAGGATTAGCATTGCATGGTGTTTTGGGCCTGAGCCTTTGGCTTGTTTCTGTGATGGGACCATAACACCACCCTCCTTCATTCCTGTGAGCCAACAAATTGTTGAACAAACAGTAGTGTACATACTAAGTAGTTACAGTGGCTCAAACAACTGTCCCAATGTTTGCATGTTTTGCACTAAACTCAATACTCTGTGATAGAACCCTAACCCCATCCAAATCTATGAGTGTATGAAATACAGTACCCACTCATGGCTTTCTAGCAATCCAAGAATCAGAGGATTTGGTTAGGATTTGGTTAAATGGCAGCCATACCAAAATGACAACTCATTGGGACAGTTTTTTGACTTTATATGATGTGGGCTGGTATAATCTCCCTTAGCCTTGATTATTGCTTAAATCCTGCTAGGCATGCTTTATATTCATATTTGACACTCTTTCATACAGTGACCTCAAAAACCCTTTCCATGTTTACCCTGATTGTAATGTATTGAGCATACTGCCAATTAGTGTGGGAATTTCGCGATACTACCTCACTCTATACCCATCCTATCTTATAATTGATGAGTCCCTATACAAGCCCTTCTATACTCTAAAAGGCAGATTTTAAAACTATTCCAGGTGTATGCAATGGAGTTAAGGTCTGGGGAGTAAGCATACCAACCCAAAT